>CAUHTR010001365.1:0-81012 GCA_959609185.1 Schmidtea polychroa
TTTTTACAAAACTAGTTACCGTGCCGTAGACTGAAAAACGTTGGGAAGCATTGGATTAGATAAAGGTTTATTAACTTTTCAGCAGCATTAACTCTAAGAGTATTTCCACTAAGTTGAAGAGTTGTGACAGAATTCATATTATCATTTAAGTCTTTGACAACATGTTCGATATCCTCTTCACTAATCCACTGCCTTTACTATCCTGTGTAAGATAAGTTTTCTAACATTTAAAAATAAAAATTTAACAAAAAATTAAAATATCAAATTTCGCAATAAATAATTTTAAAAAAACTATGGTAAAAGAGACAGGGACCAGAATAAAACCCTCTATAGGTATTCCGTTCCATACGAGTGCCTGACAGTTATAGTGCAAGAGAGTGTCCTCACTTTTTGCTGGTACTCGCCCACTAGATACAGAACCAGCGTTGATCAATCAACGGGTATCGAGCGGTAAAACACCATTGTATTCTGGGTTACGCTGGAAGCAGCTCGAAAAGGTAAATTGTGATATACCTGTAATTCACCACTAATAATGAAACAAAAATTGTTAACAATGATGCTAACGCCAATCATTCTGCTGACACTAACTAAAATACAGTAGTCAAATTCACCGTCGATCCCCAAAACTTTCACTGGACAAATTGAATTGAAATACAAACAAATTTTATTTCAGCACAATCAAATTATCAATTTAAATGACTTTAACGCCCAATTCGGGGTAAATTGCTTGTGCATTTGGTAGCTATGTGTTTGCTATCGGCTCCTGGGGTACTCGGTTTGACGCCAGTGGACATCCTCTGGAACTTTGACATCGCACTCCAAATAATGAGTGAGATCTGCCTTCCGTGAATCGTTCACTGAATGTCGCTGATCTCTATACATAATGTGGATCAGTCAATTCCTGATGTCCTGATGTACGGTTTTAGATCTGGCCAACCGCACGTTAGGAGGTCTTACGGCCACAAATCACTTTCTCGTCATGGTGGTAAACTTCGACAACTAATTCATAGTCCTGTTGGGGTTGGTAAGAAAACCAATAAATGTATATAGAAAAGGAAGGCATAACAAATCTTGGTAAAATCAATAAAAATGCAAAATTAATTAAACCTGACTAAAAATCAAAAAATATATAATGAATGGGGTTCAAAAAAAGGATCCAAAACATTTTGATTAGGGGATAATAAAATTACGAGATGGGTATAAAAGCGACCGGCATGTAAACAGAATTGTCACTAGGTCGAAGAAAGAAAGGTTGTTGAATAACGAAAGAAAGTAAAGGCCAATTTAACTTTGTGATAACTAAATATTTTCGAATTCAGCGTACCAGAAAGGGACATCTCTAGTGGGAAGATCCCTGCGCAAGTTTCAAGTTAGAATTAAAAAGTGTGCAGAGCAAAGTTGTTTAAAGCGTGATTGTTTCATTGAAGGTTTTAATCGAAAAGTGTATTTGTGATATCTTGAATAAATATTATTATGTTGGGTTGTTCGATTTGATTAACATAAGGACATCAAGAAATCAGACAATGACATCGACTTATACAAAATACCCAACACAACAAAAAATGAAATGTTTACTAATAAAACAAATTATATTTGAGTTACCACAGGTTAATTACTATGAGATAGATAGTCACAAATATATCATGTGGGTCCGCAAGACTTCACCACTCATTGCGTTCAATATCGGCCAGCTGGGCATCCAACTTGACCTCATTTTCCCTACTGGAATCAAACCACTTTCTCAAAATCTTTCTTCGTTTATCGTATCAAGTTCCATGACAAAATCCACCATGAGTATATCAGGAAACCTTATTAATAATAAAAACCTCATAAACTGAAATTGAAAATGAAATAGTAGTATATAGTGAGGACTCCAGCGCACTTTCAAGGTCATGGAATATCAAGATCAAATATAGACAATCGAATCATTTATTTTTTAAATTAACATTTTATTTAATTACTTCTTTTTAATTTTATTTTTCTTTTTAATTTTATTAATTAATTATTTTATTATGTTTTTATTTTAGTATTATATTATTTATTATTATTATTATTATTATTATTATTATTATTATTATTATTATTATTATTATTATTATTATTATTTTCTTTTTAATTTTACATTTACATTATATTCTAACAAGAGGTAAATTATAACAATAATATTTCAATTTGAATAAAATTTTAATTAGTAATTATTTAATTTGAATAAAATTTTAATTAGAAATTATTTAATTTATTATAAAATTAAACGCTAAGATAATTTTAGATAAACTGGATATTAATTTTTCGGAAAAAATAAATAAATAAAATAAACACAAAAATAATATTTCTTACTTGAAACTAATTATCTAAATTAATTGGACAAATGAATAATTAAATGATAAAACACATTTTAATTAACTAAGTCAAACAATTCACAATATATATTTTATTATTCACATAAATTTAATTGTTAAAGTGCTTGTTTCGATTTGCATTCATTTCTAGACATAGCAGTTGCAATATGCATTTGACGAATCTTATAGTGACCGTAGGCATAACTTTCATTACAATTGTACCAATACCTTTTATCATCCAAACATTGGAGAGCTCGTTTTTCTGTCATGAAAGTATACAACTGATGATTGACACTTCCTATTCTTTTTTGTGGGATGCTCACTGTTCCACCATCAGTATACACTTTTTTATAGGCTTCATGTGTAAGATTAGAGTTTGTAAGTCTTATTCCTTTGGCTTTTAGAGTGTTTTTATCGCCTTGGAGTGAGTAGCACTTGGGTCGAAGAAACACCCATTCTTTATATTGATTTCCTTTATTCTCATCCTTAACTTTCCCGATTACAGAACAAATTTTATCTGAGAACAATGGATCAGTCACTGGATAATTTGAAGTATCTAGGAGCCCATCGGCAATCATTTTTGGATACAGTTGTAAGCGTAAATCAACATTTTTACACTCTAAAAAGAAGGAATCTGTGTCACTAGCTACGATATTAATTTGACAATTGAATTCTTCTCTATAACTCTGTAGTTCTTTATATTGAAACTGGTACATGCGAAGTTTAGATAAATCAAGTACGGTTTGTCCAATATACATTGGTCTATCTAAACACACAATTTCCTTATTGAGTATAACAGCAATGAGATCATCCGCAATCTTGATGCTACGACAAAACATAGGATGACTACAATAAGTTATCAATCTTTTGCTTTTGTTGCATAATCTCAAATTTATACGTTTCTTCAAGTTTTCCACAGTTTTACCGTATAAACTGTTGTTCTTTAACTTATAATAATCTCGCTGAAACGAATCCGTACTAGCTGCTCTCATTTTGGTATTGTAATCAATATATCCTTTGAAAATAGCTACTTGCTTGAGTTCTACAGCACGATTAACTTTTGTGACTTTTGCGCCGTAACTCAACCACTCTGTCAAAACTCTACCATTAACTACATAGTTTTTCTTAGGCTCATGAGTTAACAACAGCTTTTCAACTTTACTACCAGGTGGATAACAAAGCTCAGGAGCTATAGGTAAATCATCTAGCTTATCTTGTATACTATCAGGAATGACGATGTCAACCTCTAGAACATATCCACGATCTCCATCAAACTCATTCCCATTTGCACATCTTTCAACAATACCATTCATTTCAGTCTGATCATTTATCCATCTAAATTCACCAACAGGAAGTTTTTGCGACAGCGCCCATCCATATAAATTATTAACATCTAGGTATGACATTTGTGTTGATTCATCAGCTTCAACATGATGTTTGTTGATAAATGTCATTCCACCACGAATACCAGCTTCAAATAAACGGTAAAGCTCTGGATCTTGAATAAGTTCTACCGGTTCAGGTAACTGTTTAATAGCTGATGCCCAACTTAATCCGGGTATGGAAACAAACGATAGAGCCTCAAGTCCATCTTCGTCAAATGTTTTTTCTCTGAAAGCTTCAAAAACATCGGCCAACAGAAAAACATCCAGCTTGAGATATACTAGCATGTAATCTAGCAATGTCTCACAGTTGTATTGTTGCCAGATTCGATTTGCATGTATATAATCTTCTTGACTAACTAATTCCCAAATCGGTGGTAATTCTGTTATTGACTGTAAAACACCCATTGATGTAGTCATATCATAAGGAAAAATGGTTTTACAAGTCATCATCTGTGATTCGAAAACATCTGAGGTCAGTGGAAGACATGGTAAATTTTTTGATAAATTTGCCAAGCTGCTATTTAAAAATTGTAAAGAATCAATGAATCTAATTCTTCTGCCTTTCGATGTTGCTGTAAGTGTGAGAAACTTTTCTGTTGATTGAGGAATAACATTTAAATTCCAATCGGGGAATTTTCCAATTGCATATTTTAATATATGATGAATGTCATATCCACGAAGATTGTGAAATACAACAGGTAAAGACGGATTGATTCTTCTAGCCAAATTACAATCTTGACACGCTGCTCCGAGATATTGACCGGTAAAATGATCATGATCCCGAACAGGTATATTGATAATCTTTTTACAAAGGTAGCAATGAGTTTGGTTCGTAAATTCTTCCTGCTGTTCCCAAGTGAGTTCCATCATTTCATTCGATCCATTAATTTTATACCACGGATAAACTATGTCTGTAGCTATATCATCCAATGCTTGTATGAACTGAATGATACAGTTTTTCCCAACAAATGTTTCATTTCGAATCGGACAACCTTGATGAAGAAGCACAAATTCAGATGCAATCGGCTCATGTTTTTGGAAGTGTTTGTCGTCTAGAGGTAATATTGATTCAAAGTCCGCGTACACAACAAACTGCTGTTTTATAGTTTTACTCCAGTCTTTAAATTCGATATATTTATTCTCTGGCATTGAGTATAGAGTCGTCCGCTCCACATTCTTCCTACAAAGACCTATATGTCTTTCAAAAGCAGGACGTTTTCGAAACCCATGAAGACATGTATGACACCATTGTGATTGGATTCTGACTCCTTCTACTTTATCTCTGTAATTCAGCAGTCGATCGAGATTGGTTACAGCCAAAAAATGATAATTTAATTCTAAAATTTAGTTAATATTTTAATGATTAATGGAAATATTACCTTCTTCAATCAATAAGAGATATATTTGAGATCCCGTCGAAGTACTTCTATATACCAAGTCAACGAACGGATTCTTGAAAATATCATTAGTTTTTTGTTTAATTGGATCTTTATTATATTTGAGAACATTGATCGCTAGATTAGGATTCATTGCTTCAAATTGGCAAATGTTAACCAACTTCATTGGAAACCAATCTGATTTCCATTTTAAGTCTTAAAAACAAAATTCAATGATTTATGACAATTATAAATATATATATTACCACTTAAGTTATATTTTGTTGTTCTTTCTCTATCCCGACGTATATCATCATAACGTAACACGGCTAGTATGCTATATAAAAAACAGAATTGATCATTATTTTGAACATTAACTAAAGCCTGACAGTTTTTCAGGTAATTTGGCGTTTTAATGTAACTTAAGAACCTAAGTAAATATCTTGATTTATATATATAATAATGTAAATAAACTTACCAGATACATGTATTATGTCTGATAATTTAGTTAAAATCATAGTAACTTCTAATATTTTATGAATTCTCCACCCACTACTTTGTTGAGTGTATTTCTCCAACTTTTCTTTTAATTTTTCAATTCCATCATTAATAAATGAAGATGACATTGTAATTGCTTTATTCGACAAACACCATTTTTTAATTTCACCATCCTCTTTGATAAACTCTGCACAAAGTCCAAATTGGATTTTTACTGTCCCCATTCGTTGAATATGATCTTCTATTTCTTTGATGAGACAATCTGGAACAACAATGTCAGGAGAATTAATTGCAGATACATCGCTTGTCAATTCAACACGAGAACCATTTAAGTCAGACTCCCGACGTGGACACAATTGTATGTTAGAGTCTCCATTTCCGTAAAAAATTGACTTTCGTTTTGTGGTGCCAGAGTTTTGTCTAACTATATTTATAATTAATATTAAACAACTTAAATAACATAACTTGTAACATATTCTTTAATCTGCTTAGGATCGTATGATGTATTCATTTTCGATTGTACTATAAAAAAATTAATAATTGTTAATAGTAGAAAGAGTATTACTTTTAGTGATCATCCTGCTCTTCGTTTCTTCGAATCTTCTAAGATGGTGTCCGTGTTGTCGTACAAACATTAACCACCTACCTGGTGATATAATGAGACATTCCGGACATATGTAACCCGATAAGGTAGAGTCATTTATCTTGAAATATGATGATGTAACTGATTTACAGTTCTCCACATCTTCATGACTTTCGGCAATACAAAATTTATATAAACTGCATCCGTTCACTAAAAGAAAATAATCAT
The DNA here is from genome assembly GCA_959609185.1 of Schmidtea polychroa. Classification (NCBI taxonomy): domain Eukaryota; kingdom Metazoa; phylum Platyhelminthes; order Tricladida; family Dugesiidae; genus Schmidtea; species Schmidtea polychroa. Next base: position 6,410 of record CAUHTR010001365.1, read on the forward strand.
TAATATTAGATAGAGAATAAAAAATTATTCACTTATATAAGTTAAATTAAAAGTTTAAATGACAAACATTTGAAAAGTTACTGCTTATATATTACACAAGAATTAATTCTGACCAATCAAAATCAAGAAAGAGGTAGGAAAAATAAATGCATTACGTTGCAGTATTTTAAAACTTCAATATATTTTAAAACACATTTTGACGCTAAAGTTGACTTATTTAACATTTTCATAATTTTCAGTATTTTTATTATTATTTTTTAATAATATTTTTATTATTTTTATTATTTTCATGATTATATTCAGGAACATTTTCATAATTTTAAATCAATTTTTAACATAATAATAAAATATAACTAACATTTTGATTCCATGATAATATCTTGAGTATCGGCCTCAATATCATTTTCACCATCATTAATTGTTTGATCAACTAAACAATTTTTAATTTCAATTAAATTTTTAAAAATAAACTTACTTAATAAAACATCTTCGTCGGCACTATTAATAATTGGCAGATCTTGACTATAGTTGTCGGCCTCGGTGACTTCATACCATAAATTCTCTAAAATAATAATAAATAATAATAATACTAAAATAATTTACCGTTTTCTCCTGCCAACATGGCGCGTAAAATATTATCTAATTCACTGTCCATTTTTAATCGAAAGTTTTTAGTCGAAAATTTGTAAAATTTAAAAATAATTGTGACGATTTGAAAATTGCAACTGCTTATAAAGAAAATGAATATTTTCCGGTCCAATCAAAATCAAGGAAGGGATAGGAAAAAGAATAAATACATTACGTTGCGGTATTTTAAAACTTAAATATATTTTAAAAACACATTTTGACACTAAAGTTGATTTATTTAAAATTTTCATAATTTGCATTAATTTCATGATTATTTTCAATATTTTCATGATTTTCAATATTTCCATGATTGTTTTCTTCAAAATCTTATTTTATTTAGAAATTATTATTACTATTACTATTATTATTATTATTATTATTATTATTATTATTATTATTATTATTATTATTATTATTATTATTATTATTATTATTATTATTATTATTATTATTATTATTATTATATTATTATTATTATTATTTTTATTATTATTATTTTTATTATTTTTATTATTATTATTATTATTATTATTATTATTATTATTATTATTATTATTATTTTTATTTTTATTATTTATATTATTATTATTTTATTATTATTATTAATATTATTAATATTATTTTTATTATTATTATTATAAATATAATAATAATAATAATAATTATTATTATTATTATTATTATTATTATTATTATTATTATTATTATTATTATTATTATTATTATTATTATTATTATTACTATTATTAATACAAAAGTTAATCGTGCTGTAGAATTCAAGTAAGTAGCTATTTTCAAAGGATATATCGATTACAATACCAAAATGAGAGCAGCTAGTACGGATTCGTTTCAGCGAGATTATTATAAGTTAAAGAACAACAGTTTATACGGTAAAACTGTGGAAAACTTGAAAAAACGTATAAATTTGAGATTATGCAACAAAAGCAAAAGATTGATAACTTATTGTAGTCATCCTATGTTTCGTCGTAGCATCAAGATTGCGGATGATCTCATTGCTGTTATACTCAATAAGGAAATTGTGTGTTTAGATAGACCAATGTATATTGGACAAACTGTACTTGATTTATCTAAACTTCGCATGTACCAGTTTCAATATAAAGAACTACAGAGTTATAGAGAAGAATTCAATTGTCAAATTAATATCGTAGCTAGTGACACAGATTCCTTCTTTTTAGAGTGTAAAAATGTTGATTTACGCTTACAACTGTATCCAAAAATGATTGCCGATGGGCTCCTAGATACTTCAAATTATCCAGTGACTGATCCATTGTTCTCAGATAAAATTTGTTCTGTAATCGGGAAAGTTAAGGATGAGAATAAAGGAAATCAATATAAAGAATGGGTGTTTCTTCGACCCAAGTGCTACTCACTCCAAGGCGATAAAAACACTCTAAAAGCCAAAGGAATAAGACTTACAAACTCTAATCTTACACATGAAGCCTATAAAAAAGTGTATACTGATGGTGGAACAGTGAGCATCCCACAAAAAAGAATAGGAAGTGTCAATCATCAGTTGTATACTTTCATGACAGAAAAACGAGCTCTCCAATGTTTGGATGATAAAAGGTATTGGTACAATTGTAATGAAAGTTATGCCTACGGTCACTATAAGATTCGTCAAATGCATATTGCAACTGCTATGTCTAGAAATGAATGCAAATCGAAACAAGCACTTTAACAATTAAATTTATGTGAATAATAAAATATATATTGTGAATTGTTTGACTTAGTTAATTAAAATGTGTTTTATCATTTAATTATTCATTTGTCCAATTAATTTAGATAATTAGTTTCAAGTAAGAAATATTATTTTTGTGTTTATTTTATTTATTTATTTTTTCCGAAAAATTAATATCCAGTTTATCTAAAATTAACTTAGCGTTTTATTTTATAATAAATTAAATAATTTCTAATTAAAATTTTATTCAAATTAAATAATTACTAATTAAAATTTTATTCAAATTGAAATATTATTGTTATAATTTACCTCTTGTTAGAATATAATGTAAATGTAAAATTAAAAAGAAAATAATAATAATAATAATAATAATAATAATAATAATAATAATAATAAATAATATAATACTAAAATAAAAACATAATAAAATAATTAATTAAGAAAATTAAAAAGAAAAAAAAATAAATAGAAGTAATTAAATAAAATTTAAATTAAAAAATAAATTAATTAATTAAAAAAATAATAATAATAATAATAATTAAATAGCGTAAGTAATTAAAATAAAATATTAATAAACTAATAAATTAATTAAATGTAATAAATTAAAATAAAACATAATAAAATAATTAATTAATAAAATTAAAAAGAAAAATAAAATTAATAAGAAGTAATTAAATAAAATGTTAATTTAAAAAATAAATGATTCGATTGGTCTATATTTGATCTTGATATTCCATGACCTTGAAAGTGCGCTGGAGTCCTCACTATATACTACTTGAAATCTATGATTATTAAACTTTATGATGACTCCTATCTTAAGTTCTAATTCTATTAACTGAATTCTCTATGATAACAATCATTCTTTTATCCATATAATGTTACTGAATTTTAATATTTTTTACCATCATAAATTCGAATAATCCAAACTCCTTCCGAACAACCAACATTCACCAGTCGTTTAAATAGATACCCTTGAAGGTTAACGATGAGACGAGTAGAGAAGTTGTAATAACTGTTACAATTCAATTTTACTAAATAAATAAACCTTACGAACATTTGAAAAATAGTTTAATGATTGATAATCTTTAAGTTGATCATTTGCTTATATTTCTTCGATCTTTGACTGTCTTATTTTATTTTTGTTGTGTTTAACAAGTTTTGAATAGCAAATATTTTTTGTCTAATACTCTAAATGTTGGAAGCGATTTTAACTGCCACACGAATATTTTATGTTGAGAAAATACCATAGGTGGCTCATATTGTTTAGTAACTAAGGAGAAATATAAATAAAAATTAATTAGAAAAATTCGATGTTAAATGAATGAAAAAATTTAAAATTCCAGATGATTTTACTTTACGGATTAAAAAGTTGCCATTGGGTGTTCGCCACAGAACTTCTGGTATTATTTGAATCCATTTAAAATCAAGAATTCAAATACGCTTTATTATTCAATCACAATATTATTTAAACAAAACAAATCAAATTTGTTTTTATACAATTAATGCAAAGTAAGGATTTCAATCTACAGGAAATATGCAAAAATAATTTAAATTTCAGAACACCCCACAATGGGATTTTTATCCTTTAAAAAGGATATTCCGAATTTTCAACATCTTTTTGCCTTTTTATTTCTGTGTATTTAATCAATGAAGCGTTTAATTATTCTAGTGCTATGCATCTCATGTTTATAATCTTAGGTTTATAGCAAATTCAATTTAAAAATGGTGTATAAACACTAAACAAATTCCATTAAAGTACGCTATTCAAAACATTAATGAATTTAATTGCAAAAAAGACAAATTAATAATTATAAGATGGCAAAAGAACACAATATATATTTTTATTAGACATTTATAATCTGTATTACAATTGAAATTGAAAATAACCAATTTGATTTGAACAAATAAACAAATTTTAGAATTCATCTTCATTTTCTTCGTCGGAAAAATAAGTGTCCTTCTTTTTACATGGAACTCGGTCTCCTCCTGAATTATCAAGTGATTGGCGTTTACGTGAGATATTATATAAAGAATTTCCAATACCGAATAATTGGATCTGCTCAATGTCATATTGTGAATATCCTTGACCGATAACGAGATCATTGTAATCCTCAGTATTACTAATATCCAGCCCCTGTGGCAATGAGAAAGACAATTAAAAAGAAAATCCAATCACCAATTCACCGTTTCATTTGCCAGCAACAAAATACATGTAGTTAAAATAGCTACACTCAGATCTTTAGATTGTTCCGGTTTAAGTTGGACAACAAGATCCCTGATTAACTGAGAAAATAAACATGTTTTTGTCGACAGGTGAAGATTCGGAGGTTTTTTCTCCTGGATAGTCTTAATGTCGATTGCGTCAATCAATGTTTGTAAAATGGACCACATCTTAGCCTTTATATTCTTCACGTCAATTCGCTTGGCAGTTTTTGCATAATCGATATCGATTTGTTCGACATGTCTTACATTTGCGGTTACTGGATCTTCAATATCCTCGAAATTATCCTATGAACACAATTGGGATTCTTTAATAAATCACTAATAAAAATCTCTACATGAAATGAAGTGCCCATATAAGCATCGCAATCTGATAAATAATCTTCCTCTTGATAATTATTATTGATGTTGCCTAAATCATCAATTACTAAATTCGCCGATTGAATTTCGAGGTCATTTGCTTGATTGGGTTCGTAGTTTAAAACCTAATTAAAATTTCGTATTTAATATTATGCAATTTGGACAATTTGATATAAAAGTATAATTTTTATAAAACTTCATTTCTTTCATGAAATTGGAAAAACTTTCGATATTTAGCTAATTAGTAATGGTCAAATTTCTTTTTCGGAACTAAACTGAAAGACAACAGTTCAATGTGTAACAACTCCACATAATTTACACAAAACTGTCATACTATATTAAATACTAAATCCTATTCCACGATATTTAGGTTCCTGGAAAAAGATGTTACGTTGAACAATGTCGCCATCTTTTATTTCTTCATTATTTTATAGTTCGCACTTTTGCTTCGTTTAAATTCAAATTATAAGCAATGTAAAATGCCTTTTCATTATTTGCAAACCGACTTAAAATTGTATACAAAATTATAATGTTCATTTTTATTCTATATAAAATTATAACAAAAATAACATTTTATTTATGTAACATAAAATATTTTTATTTTCTATATTTCTTTTTCATCTTTTCTCCTTCGAATGTTTTTTTAATACACCTTTTTACTTTTGTTTCTGTTTACTTAACTCGGGTTTTTCTTAATTAATTAGCGATTTTATGTTTTTGTACGTTTTCCTGCATTTCCAGTTACCTGTTTTTCAAATTTCAATTCAATATTTTCTTGATTTTGAATTTTTAGTATTCTTTTTTTAATCATTTGGAATTTTTAGAACCCTAACATGTTTCGCCCTCCAAATGAATATTACTTCGTAATTTTTGATTTGTGGGCCTCATGAAATTTATTTTCAATGAGCTAATATCGAAAAATATTTAATTTCACTAATTTAGTAAATGTTTCTTTTTAAAATAAGTTTACTAATTAATAATCTAATTACCAATTTTCGTCTTAATAATAAAATAATATTCAATTTATCTCAGAAGCCTTATCGAATCTGTTCTGTTGTACGTATAAATAACATTTAGATCATGAAAACCACCCAGTAGCCTCATAAATTCTATCTCCATGGTCTCGATTAACAATGAGAACCAATAAAAAGGTTATATAAATAACTTTAATATGAAAAACGAGTTATAGAACGGAAACCTGTACTTATTTTAAATAGATTTAAATTATTGATTTGAATGATGAATGCAAAATATTTCTTTTATAACTGTTATACTGATAAATATATAAAATGTTTTTAAATAGATTTAATTTATTGATTTGAATTATTTCAACTAAATTCCTTTCAATTTGGCATATTTATATATTAATTAGTACATTTAAGGAACTTTTTTCAAATTTCTCTACTGATTTCTTTTCCATTGACATTGTATTTATTAAAAAGCTTGACTAATTAAGTTTATAGAAAATTACCTTGAATATCATTGGATAATAAAAGATATAATTAAAAACAATGGCAAAAAAGTTGATATTGAAAAATATTCATTAAATATCTGTTCAAATAGTTCAACAAAAATCTCCGGTCGATATATCTTAATTTTACATAGAGAACGAAAAAACTTTTCGTGATTTTGATGGCATATATCAGGGGTGGGCACGCATGAGGTCCTAGAGAGCCACATGGCTCATCAAAGAGCCGCACTTGCCCACCCCTGGTATATAGTGTAGTGAGACATGTAATATTTAAATATTGCTTATAAAAAGAATCAAACAAGGTAGAATGTAATAAGGAAATATTAAATTTTGATTCTAAATACCGCCATCGAATGACACTATAAATTTTAATTCTGTTTACACCTATTTTGTGACACAGGTAAAAATGAACTAACCATGAAAATACAATTGCAACAAAAAATTTTTTTTTAAAAATTCAGTTGAGCCGCATTTGCACACCGTTGGCATATATTATTTGAACAAAGAACGATACCTCTTGTTGCTGAGGGTAACTAAGGTAAATTTTGTTGCTTTGATATCAGATTTTTTTTTAAAAAGTTAAAGCACGTTAAAATTAGGTTAAAACGTGTTTTCTGATTTCCTACAAACCGAGTAAACGTAAACGAGGGAGCTCGATAACTCATAGGTGATAATTTGCTTAGAAAAGAATAATATAAAATCTATCTATTGATTTCTAGAAATTGAGTTTAGTGCTAGAAAGTTAGGGATCGACAATATTTTAAAATAAATATTAAAAAAGAAAATTAAATTATTTATTTGTTAAATTATTTATTAAAAAAATATATAAAAAATTTACCTTATCTTCATCTTTAAATTGTATATTTTGAATGCTTTCTGTTTGTTTCTTGAACGCTTTATTGACCAATAATACCTCACGATTCATCAACTGATTAAGCGATTTTAACGAGAATTGAGATCTCGCAGGAAGTAGATAATCTTTGTCGACATTTTTCTTGAGACATGCGTCAGTTAATTGTGTTGAGACAAGTTCATTTTTGGTCATTTTCCACTGTTTGTTTATTACCATTCGACTGACTCCTTTGTCATTTAGACTACATTCAATTTTTTCAGGAAAAATTGGTTGTATTTCTTTTACTTGCCTAAATTTATTTGGAATTTGTAACCGAAACAAATATTTTACAAAATGGTTAGAAACAAATTTATCATATCGAATAATTCATCTTTTACTTTTAGAATTCATAAATATTTTACTTATTTCTTTATGTTTTTAATTGACTGATAAATATCCTTTTTGGTAAAAAAATAAAAAAAGCTTTTTAAGACTAACAAACAACCCAACTGTCACGACACATTGCTTTTTATATAATAATAGAAAACGCTGATTCAGAATCGAATATAAGCAAAACAAAGAGTAAAAGAGCTGCGGTGTCTTATTAATATAATTTTATTCATTAATAAAGGGTGTTAAATGAAACTGGAGTGACGGGGATTGATATGATGAACATCACCGCCTTGATGCAAAGACGATTAACTGGATGTAAGACCTTCTAACGGCCTTTGAGAATCCACTAGAAAATATAGGGTAGAGTAGCTGTGAATCAGCAGCTCACCTTTCCCTGATTTTCAACAGCATTGTACCGCACCAACATGGCGGTTCTCATGGGTACACTGGTCATGAATTCGCAAGTCACGGCCGTTTATCCCTAGCTACGCCACTGATCAGATCCAAATATCGCAAAATGTACAGACAAACAAATTCGGTATCAGCATCAAGCTTTCCAAATTTATCATTTGAGATTATGAGTTGTGAATGTGATTGGATCTGACAAATTTGTTAAGAAAAATATCTTCGATTTGCCTGTGCTGATTTCATTTAATCAATTTTTTATAGATAATTTTTATTATATAAGAACTCATGATTACTATTACTATATTGAAATGTATAAATTATCAATTGAAATTATGCAATTGATCAATTAAAACCTGGGCTGAGTAAACAAAAAGAAATTTGGATAATTCCGTGAATAAATGAGACTGGAGGAAACCGGGGAGCCGATTAATCAATTTCGTATTGTCAAAAAGCGATCGAGAAAACTAAACTTGATTGAGATCGGTATAATCCAATGCCAATAATTATATGGCATAAAAGGAAACCCAAATATCGAAGTTTGGCTTTTCTCAGCATCAGACACGGAAAAGAAAATTGGTGAAGTGAAAATATGCACTAAGAAACTGACCAATCATAGGAAGAATTTAGAGGAATTCTAATAAAAGGTGAAAATGATTGCAAACGGCACAATTGACAGATACGAGAGCGGGAAATCAAGCAACCCAATAAAAGCATTTGCTGTGTTGATTGGTTGTAATAATACATTTATTGCATTGAGTGATATTGCTGTTAATAATTGAGATTGATAATGAGCACAGCAAGTCAGCGGTCAGTTGGCGATTGCTACTGTAGGGAATGAAAATATGGAAATGGCAATCAGCCAATGTGAATACTGACCAAATTAATCAATAAGATAGTGAAATGTTTGCAATCGCAAATTTTGGGCGCTCAAATTATGAATGGAAATAAATCGATTGATAAAATGAGCAATTGTCCATATAGATTATGCGATTATATCAATCATTCATATCCCTGTCAACATTTGCTAATATCCAATAGATAAAACTTACTTTACAGCTGCAGCCCTTTTCTTATTATCGGTTTTGATTGACTTTATTTGCTGGGCTTTCTTTTTCCATAAATTAGGTCCCGCCCACAGCCCAAGCATCTTTTCATTGACCTCACCATACTGCTCGACAAACGAGTTCACCATATCCATCACGCTAGACATGAGAACATTCCTGGAAACGAGATGATAACATTCATCTATTAATCATCAATATCAAATGCAATCATTTACCCATTGCAACTTTCAGTTTTGTCAGTACCGAGAGTTATCAGATCCTCCTTGTCTTCTTCTACTGCTTCCGTATCAACTCTAGTCGGTTCATTTATTTCCGGTACAATGGCGCTGTATTCCGCATCATCAACTTCATGTTGGTAATCGTCCATTCCAGACATTGATTCTTCCGGCATGTTGTTTTCTTCATTCTCAAGTTCTTTTTTCGCCATCATTTCTCTCAATGATTCGGCAGTTATGGAATTCTGTATTCGGAAATCATGCAATTCAACATTTGTACAACCCAATAATAAATTACCATAGTTTCACTGCCCTCTTTCCATCCACAAAATTGAAAATCTTCAAATTGGTCGGACATAGCTATATTTCCTTCGCCAATTTCTTTAAATTGCGAGATAAAAGAAGAAATGTCATAGATCACTTCCTTTTCGTCAGCTTTCGAATCAGTACAATATGTAATATCTGTGTAAACGATTGTTTCAGAATCCAAAGCTAATTCATAAGTCCTATCCAGTAGAGTTAAATTGTTAAGTCGCAACTCTAAATTTCCACCATCGTCAAAATTTCCCGCTTGACTTTGAAATATTGGATCAACTTCGCTTTGTAATTGAGAAGGGTTAACACGGATTTTTTTGATATTTTTTACAAGGGTATTTTTAACTTTGTTGACTTTTCGTTTTGGCTTTTTAATTTTAGCCTCTTCATCATGATCTGATAAATTATTTTCGATTGGTGTATCTTCATTGTTCTTTTCTGGATTTCCTTCATTTTGATTACCGAGACCGGTTAGAACTTGATACGTATTATTGAATACTGAATCTACTCTGCTAGCATAAATTTTTGTTCCTGCATCTAACGACGAACCAACGGTTTGAAAATGGTGCAGTTCCTTTACAAAATCTTGAAGATAATCGATTAAATGCAAACTAAATGCATTTTTAGAATTGATTTTATTTTCTGATGCCAATTTGATACAATTTCCATAGTGTCTACCTACATCATTTTGTCCATTAGGTAAATCTGATTGTTGGTTATTTGCTATCAATGCTTGTGGAACTTTTTCAACAATAGATTTTCTATTTGCTCGTTTTTCTTTGGTGTCATCATTTTCTTCGATGTCTAAAAATTATTTGGGAAATTATTAAAATTAACGCAAAATGGAAATTACCCAAAAAATTAGAATGACTTAATCGACGATTGGGGAAAGAACTATCATCTGTGATTGTATCGTCACTATCATTGAAAACCTTATTCATTTTTAAGAATAATTTAATATAACTGTTTAAAACACAATATTATTTAAACAAACTGACAAAGGTTTTGTAATTTATTTGGAACACTTAAATGTATTTGAAGTTAAATGTGATTATTACTCAAATTTTTAAATTTTTTGACGCCATAGTTGAATTATTTCAAAATATACATAATATATAATTATAAATATATCAAATTGAAAATTACCTTAAATATCAATAGATAATAGATAATATATAATTAAAAATTATTAAAAAATCAGATGATTTTGAAAAATATTCATTTACTCCATTAAAACATTTCGGAAGTGAAAGATCTTCCCCACATCCAACCCATCACTATGAAACTTAATCATACTTTAAAAATATCCCAAATTTATGAAAGTTTTCTCGACTACTTAGGTGACCTACGAGGTCAAAGAAACAAAACCAAAAGTAGTTGGCATTGAATCATGGCAACATCGGGGAAGCTGATACCGAAGAAATTGGGCTAGGCCGGCTGAAGGTTTGCACTGGGCGTTGAGTGAAGGCTGTTAATTCAGCGGCCCACCTTGTCTTGGCTCGTTGATGTGTTATGCATCTATTTTTAGTGAGATGGTTAGACGTGTCAATTGGTGTAAATGAAACAGGCTCGGCTTAATTTGGACATTAAGTGGTGAATTAGCATGACATTCAGATCTGAAGGGTCCGAACTATTAAGAAGACGGCTGTCGAATTCCATTTAAGTATAAGTACAACACAGTAGTTCGTATCGACGTTTCAGTTGATTTATTTAGGCACAGCTCTTGGTAATATGCTCGTTCTGGCATCTTCCTAACCTAACAATTCGATGATACAAATCATGGGCTTATGATTGCTGTAGCCATGAAGCCTCTACCTGTATTATCATTTTGTCGACTTAGGCGTACTCGTAGTCGCTTTATTTCGAGGGTGGCAGCATCGATGGTTGAATGGGTATGTGAGCTCAAAGTTCTAGGTGCTTTGTTCATACTGGAATGAAAACAACAGACAAATTATGCCAAATACTTAATACATATAAAAATAGTTAAGACTAAAGAATAAAATAGACTTTTACTTAAACAAAAAAATCTCAAACCTTACTTTAACAGTTTTAAAATTTATCTAATTAAAACACTGTTGGCAGATGATTTTCATAAGTTGCTAAAAGGTGGCGTTTGTGATAAAATGTAGAAGTAATAATTCATTTTCTCTTACTCTATATTATTTAATTATTTAGTGGTATACTTAATTTGGGTTTTCTGTAAGGACTCGTTTTTTTGGGGTTTTCCCAACTGCTTTAATTGGACCATCTTATACTTATTTAAATTTTTTTGTAAAAATCCTACTTTTATATTTGGTTATCTACCTTGAACTCTCTTTTCAAACGTTTAACCAGTTTATCGTGCATTTAAGTTTGATCTACTTAATACTTATTCTTATATCATCAGCAATTTCACATCCAATTAGTTGGCGAATAAGTGTTAGCAACATTTAATATTTGCTTTGGTAAATTTAGAACACTTTAGTCGGTTACGTGGTATCTTCTAGATTACGTTTTTGGTTGGGCAAGGAATATTCAAAGTTCTTACTATTTGCTTCTCAGTTATTCAGGAGGTTCATGAAAAGTTTTAGTAAGTCGACTATCACATCGGGGCTGTTAAATGCAGTGAACCTGGGCAACTCTACTCAGAGAATTTCCGACTTTGAGATCTTTGCACTTATTCCTACGGAAAGTTGTTGTGAGCTAAGGGGGTCTTATGAATTTCTATTTGGCTATTTGTAATTATCCTATGAAAAAATATTATAATGAGTTAAATATCGTTTTGTTTTAATAATTGGAGTGGCGGTTTTTGTGAAAAATTAAAAATTTATTATTTATAAATCCTTTTGATTAAATATATATTGTTGGTTTCAAGATTTTTGCTGAGAAATTAAAGGATGGATTTAAAGATGGATTTAAAGATGGATTTAGGTGGATTTAAATATCAACACCATTTCGAAATCGACAAAATCGCTAATGAAATGCCTAACGAAATCATGCCACGACATGCTCACACTGAACATCAGACGAAATGATGGACGAAGTTTAAAAGAAGCCGAAGAATGGATCAGGGATATAGAAGAATGGTTGCTGACAAATGGACAGCGATTGACAAGCACTTTCGATGTGTTATTAGTGGCAGAAGAAAAGACATTGTGGTGAAACGTCAATGAAACAGAAACAACAGATGTGAAAGCCAAAGCGTGGTTCTTACATACGTTTACAATTACAAAATCAATAACTAATAAAATCAGAGAATTGGCAACTATGAAACAGGAAGATGACGAAAGGTTTGCAGCTTATGAGATACGGCTAAGGAAAGCTTTAGCTGAAGTTGTAAATTCAATACGATCAGAAGATGATATTGTTCAAGACCTCATCGTAAATAAAGCACGCGATGCGAGACTGCGGGAGATACTTTTGACGAAACCAGAAACAAAAATTGAAGAAACGAGATCATTTGCGAAAATCTTTGAAAGTAACAAAAATGGAAACAATAAAACGGAATTTATTAAAGCAATCGGTCAAAGAACAAACGCTAGCGTGACTGAGGGAGGGCAGATGAGAATTCAAAAGAATACCCAAGATCCCATGCCTACATCACCACAAAGAAGACTACCAGAAGAATCATTTAGTCACCACAGATCAAGAAGAGACGAACATCCTATACGCGGACCAATACAATACGAAGGAAATAACCATGGTCGTCGAGAACAATCTTTAAGAGAACAATTCTTGAGAAATGCGAGAATCCCGAATAGCTCAGAAAGGAAGCTGCCAACAATATCCATGAAGAATATTGCAAGGAGGCTGTATAGGACTACCACAAGCATCGGTCCCAAAGTTAACGGTAGGTGATTGTTTTTGCTGTAGCGAAAAGGGACACAGAAGGTATGAGTGTCCACTGGGAAATAAATGCTTGCAAGGAAGGACACGGGTTCCGAGATTGTTTTTCGTTACGGAAAGAGGTTCCACACCGATATCAAAGAATAGAAGAGATTCAAATCTGAAAGAAGAGATTACACCGAGAACACCAGGATTTCAGAACTGCTTACAGCGACATGGAAGATAGATACAATGTCCCTGAGAAATATACTATATTGAGAGAAGACGGAAAAAACATCAGCGACTCCATGGGTTTCATTTCGTCGGTGGAGTCAAGACAATAAATTGTGAAAGAAGAAATGAACGACGAAGAGACGAGGCAGAAGAAGAGATGTACCAGACGGAAGATGGAAGAAATTGGAGTAAAATAATGTTGAATAATGCCGTAACAGAGATGTTATGGGACTCCGGAGCATCAGTAACAGTCATGAGCAAGAATTTGTGGGAGAAAATAGGCAAACCAGAACTTTAACGTAGTATGATATTATTGTGCGGAATTTTTTCAACTGGAGGTGAAGAAGCAATGGGATACATGACTATACCGGTCACATGGAATCAGAAGACCAAAATGATCACAGTAGTAGTGGTAAAAGAGATCAAACCCGAATTCATAATGGGCATTGATACAATGAAAGAGTTTGTAGTAAAGTTAGTGAAAATTAATAATATAGAAACATCATTGATAAACAAAATTTACACTGACGAAGAAAGAATAAATAAAGCACTATTGGCGATGGCAGGTGAGAATAATAAAGAAATTGAAGGAATGATCAGAGAATACGGCGCAATTTTTATGGCATCGAAATTCGATCTAGGATTTACAAACTTAGTTCGACATGATATGCGGATAACAGGAGGCCGAATAATGCTACATCCTCGACGTCAACCAATGTATATGGAGAAAAAGATTGAAGAACTGATAAAAGAGTTAATGAAAGCAAATGTTATTCGGTATTGCAACAGTCTTTAGAATGCCCCGTTAGTGATAGTAGGGAAGAAAGATGGATCTATCAGGATGTGTGTAGATTGTCGTGAATTGAATTCCATAACAGAAAAAGAGTCATTTCCGATGCCTAACACCAAATTCTTACTAGCCTGTCTCGCGACTGCAAAAATATTTTCGTCAATCGATTTAGGTCAGGCGTATTATCAAGTGGAGTTGGCTCTAGAAATACAATTTTGCTTCAATAGACTACCGTTTGGTGTAGCAACAGCCCTTGCAACATTCCAGAGACTCATGCACACAGTGCTAAAAGGAATGCTATTCAAGGGAGAAGTAGTTTATCTAGATGATATCTTGGTATATGGTAAAAGTCAAAAAGACCGCGATGAGCTATTAAAGGAAATATTCAGAAGAATTCAAATTGGCAGGTGGATGTGAAAAGAGAAACCGGCACGAACTTCTACTTAGAATAGAGTTCACTATAAATAGCAGTCGACAAAGTGCTACAGGTTTATCACCATTTGAGATAATTTATGGACCTACACTCTAACCTGAAACATGCCGAGATATCAAGAAGCGAAAGAATCGAAGACGCGAGATTTAACTCGAGTAAAGCCGCAGACACTATGAGAGCTATGGATAAGACAAAGAGAGGGGGGGTTGGTCGTACGTAAATAGCTGGAGAACAAGCACAAAGATGGTATGTAATACGATGGTCCATATAAAATCGTTAAATTTCTATCACCTCATCCAGTCGAACTACATTCACGAGAAGGAACGGAAAAAAGAAGAATCGAATGGCTGAAGAAGTGAAAAAAGTCTTAAGAAGAGGAGAGTTAGATATCTTTTTGTTTAAATAATTCGAGTGGCGGTTTTTGTGAAAAATTAAAAATTTATTATTTAAAATCATTTTGATTAAATATATATTTTTGGTTTCAAGATTTTTGCTAGAAATTTAAAGATGGATTTAAAGATGGATTTAACTTAATGATTTTCAATTTTTCTATATGTCATCGTCGTGTGTAAGTTGAATTTACTGGGTTTGCCTCGATTAATAATAGAAAATTATTTATTGTTGGTTGTTTCATTCCTCTATTTTTCTATTTAGAAATGATAAATTGCTTATGCCTACTGTTGCAAGTAGTAGTAGTTCCGTTGGAAGTGTCGGTTTAATGAGGTTTTTATTTTTTATGTTGTTCCCGTGTTTGCTCTCCCTTCGACGATAAGCCTACCGGGTATCATAACTCAACACTATTCTTACTGGAATCGTTTATCTTTTTGCTGTAATTTCGATATGCGCTATTTCCATTTATAAAATTTGCCTGTGACAATAAGGTTTACATATCTTCGGTTATCTTACGGCTATCATTGTGATATCAACACTATTATATGTAACACCCTGACATTATCCTTTCCTACATTCGCATTTTCTAGATATTGTCCTAATAGTACCCAAGACAGAATTTTGTGAAACTGAATTTCCTTTAAAGGCATTTTTTATCTATATCCTAAATTGTCACACTAGTGACAAGGAAATTATGCACAGGTTGTCGTAAGGTGTCCATTGTTAGGTAGTCCCGGTTTCCTACACTTTCAGGTCCTCAAATCTACCGATGGGCTAATCGTGACCACACCAAAATATCTCTTTTATCCAAAAAAGTCCGTTTAAGGCTCTCTTCCTAGGTTCTTGATATGATTCGGTTGATCTATATATTTTTGTAAAGTTTGGGCTTTCTCAAATATTTTATTATAATGTTAACTAGAACCAATTTGACAATAAATTTCATTTGATGAAAATTCCATTAACATAAAAAACAAAAAATGAAAGTAATGATCATATAAAAATCAAAAGTTAAATGAAAAATTAATTTAACAAAAACCACCTAAAAGTAATCTACTTTCAAATTGCATAAACAATTTTTTCATAATGAAATAAAAATTCGTTCCAAAATTTTGTAAAAGTTAAGAAAAGTCAAAATGTAGTTGTATGTAAAAAGTTGTTAAAAGTGACTGTCAGAGCAGCCTTTTTATATACCTGTTTCCGAACAATGAGATGGGAGTATAATCCCATTAGCAGATGTGCAGACTATTTTATTTCGAATAAACAACAGAAATTTATCTTTTATTCATAAATAATTTAATTTTTATTCAATTTTTTTATTTAATTTTTTTATTAAAATATGTCTCGATATGTGACTTCTTGCGGTAATTATTTTTATTATTATTTTTGTTTTTTAATTATTTATCTATTTAGTGTTTTACTGGAATTTAAAACAAATTATCACGATTTTTGTTTTATGTAGGTTGTTCTGACGCCGCGTGAAATTTTTAAATTGACTTCAAATTCATTAATTTATTAATTATTGGTCTTCTGGCCCAACAATACAATATATAGGTTAATTACAGTCTTACGGAGTTTGTATACTAGTAAGTCTTAGAAATGGATGGATAATGAAAGGCGACTTAAGACCTTCTATCGTCAACCATGAGCCCGAAACAAAAATACAATGAGTAGGTATAGCAATAGAGCTTATCTGCTTATTGATTTTCAGCCACTGTGTATATTACCGACATATTTATAGCAATGGGTACACGGATGGTAGAAGGTAAAATAATCTTGAAGGTGTTTAGAGAAGTGTCACTACCAAATCTATAAGCAACCTTAAAACATTTAAATAACACCACCTTAAGCTCCAACAATTGGCTGACAATTGGTTCAAGATTTTATTCATTTTTAGTTATTTTTATGTTATAAAATATGTTTCATCCGACGGAATCCATCCAACTCAGCACAACATGAGTAACATTTTTGGTAACGGATATCACCTATCAATTCTCAACAACATTACACATTACCAACGTCGTGGCAAATTCAAGTAAATAAGAAAGTATAATTATTTCAGGTTTTCCCAGGACTTTTTCAAACTAATTTTAATAATTAAATAATTATTTAAAAAAAATCTATTAAAATTATTTTATGGTAACACTGTTTGTGAAACAGTAATTTAAAATCATAAATATATAAATATAATTTTATTTGTTTAAATAGTTTTTTTCTTTGATAATTTTATAATATTTAATTGCATTTATTTAATTCTTAATATTATTACATAATTTTATATACAAATTTAAATTTACAACTTTTTTATTAATGGGAAATTTCTTTGCCAGTGAATCGAAACAGAACATAAATGCTATTTTAATCGGCCCTGCTGGTTCAGGGAAAGGAACACAAGTTTTTATTAATTGAAAAATATTTTCCCTTATATTTTTTAGGCTCCAAAATTAGTTAAGCGATATAAAATCTGTCATTTAGCAACAGGTAAAATTAATTAATAAAAATGATGTAAAATAGATTATTATATCACTAGGCGATATGCTGAGAGCAATCGTTGCATCGGGATCTCCCCTCGGTAGACAAGTAAATGATATAATGCAACAGGGTGGATTAATATCCGATGAAATTGTGTGTAAATTAATTGAAGAAAATCTTAACAAACAAGAGTGTAAAAATGGTTTTATACTTGACGGATTTCCGAGAACTGTTGGACAAGCAGAAAAGGTTAAATGTTTTAATAAAATTGATTTTAGTAACGAGTCGAGGTCTAATTGTTTCTTGTATTTTTATAAATAAGTATTGTGAATTTCTTCTGACAGAAATCATGTCATTTATTTATTCATCACATATAAGCATACCTATATAAACTGTTACATAATCAATATAGTATATTCACAGGCCGACAATGAGTACATTTGATGTTGATTCTTGTCATGGAACTTCTTAATGGATATTTGATTAAGTAATTAGCATAATAGTTTGTTATTTGATTTCGAAATTTCTAATTATTTTGCTTGTCAGTTCAAATGAAGTTTTAACAATTTCAAAATAATCAACATTACAAAGCTATAAGAAAATAATAATAATAATAATAATAAATAATAATAATAATAATAATAATAATAATAATAATAATAATAATAATAATAATAATAATAATAATAATAATAATAATATTAATAATATTAATATTAATAATAATAATAAATAATAATAATATAAATAATAATGATAAATAATAATAATAATAATAATAATAATAATAATAATAATAATAATAATAATAATAATAATATTAATAATAATAATAATAATAATAAATAATAATAAAATATAATAATAATATTAAATAGTAATAAAATGATAATAATTTTTTTCATCTTTTATCCAAAAAAATTTAAAGTTTGAATATATTTTTGACAAAAATCAGCTTATTAAAACAAACAATTTAACAAGGAATTTTTTCATAATCGAAAATTATTCCATTTCATTTAATATATACTTTGCAGCAAAGGCTTATATTATCATTTACTTGTTTAACATTAAATTAATGCTGCCACCAAGAAATCATCATTTTAAACATCTTATTGAATTAATTATAATAATTGTACATTGAATAATATATAACTGTTTTACGATTACTTCATCACCCTCCCTTCCCCAAGATCTGTAGAATGTTTCTTTTTGTGGGTGGGAAGAGGCCGACCACTGATGTTTGTTCTCGGGTTCCATTTTGCAATATTTCGAATTCCTGATATCAGTTTGTGATTAAGAATAATATTAATTGTAGTGGTCATCTTAGCTCCCTTATTAATCACACGTATTTGCAGCTTGAATTTCTTGGCTTATTGCAGTTTGGACATTGAGGCAAGCTGTAACGTAAAACACAAAAAGACTAAGAATCCCATAACACCACAATTTCAAACAAAGATTAATCACCTAAGCTGTTTAGATATGGAAATAACATACATAAATGCTAAGTTACATTTAAAGGCTATCACAATGTCTTGAAAAGATTGTGACATATGTATTTGATGTCAGATAATACATGAATATTGTGAGTCTCTAGTTCACACACCTATCAAAGACATTTCAAGGTCAAGAGCATTTGAGGTCAAAATTACATAATCTAGTAGGTCAGTGTCATTTTAAGGTAATTGCTCGTTAGGACTGGTAATATCACACTGAACTTTAACTATATTTCCAACTACTTGTTCGACTACACCCATTTCCAGTATTTGATAACTCTTATTCGCTCCACAATCAATTAACCTTAAAGGTTATTTTTAATTTTTATCATTAAAAACTTGAAATTTTCCCATCATCGACCCTTAAATCATTCTTATCTGTTTAACTAGCTTTATAGACCGTTTAATGAATCTTATTCACCCTTAGAATTCGACCCCTGAACCCACATATTTCCCATCATAAAATGGACTAAATCGATCTTTTCCTTCAAACTTTATTCTAACCAGCTATTTTAACTTTTGAAATGATCTAAATCAAATTTGCCATTAAAATTTGACCTTTAGAGCATACATTTATCACTTAAACATAATTATTCAACACTATTATGAATTTGCATCCGTCTAGCACTTTGCCATTGAGCTTGCTTTTAAAGTTTTAAAGTAGTCCTAAAATGTCTTATTATATGGAATAACATTGACCTCAAATGACCTTAAAACAAAATTGAGAGGTTATGTGAGCTAGATTATTCATGATACACTACTATTTTGGAAGGAAAATTCGGCGGAAATTAACGAAATAAAAAACTCAATTGGGAATAAAGAAAAAACAGAGTTCGAAATAGTGATGAAATAATGTAAGCAATAAGCTATAAAAGTTAGATCTCAAAGGGAAACAGCCAAAAATTTATAAATTATACACATCAAACATTATGCAAGAGTAAAATAGTTTATCTTTAAAATTTTGTTTGTGAAGAACCTAAAATGTAGTTTGGTTAGATGATTTGATCTTAACTTAAATTCCTTCAATAAAATTAAAGAATGCGAAAAAAATGTTATGATAATGGGTTCAATATCATAGGGTGATGGTGTGGGCCTACTTTATAGGATCGAGAAATTATAAATATTAATGGAGAAAATTTCGAAATACATTGAAATAATAAATACGAAGGCTTTGTAATTGAAATTGTTGATAAATCGAGAGTTCTTTGTCTTAAAAAATGGCAAATATTATTTTCTCTGAACTCTCGGAAATACATCACTTTACAGTAATTCTTTGTTTTCTTTTTTCTTCCTTTCATCCGCTTTTTGGATATTGTTCTTTTCGAAGGACCATAATAATCGAATTCTGTCTTAACGAAATCATATATTTTTTCTGGCAAATTCTTTTGTTATATTTTTAATTTCCTCCAGTCTGTTCTTGATTAAATTTGTATGGTCATATCACCAGCTTCCTCCATGAAACGAAAAATTTAATACAATTTCTTTTCTTAAATATTTTTTAATCCACTTGTTATTGGCCAAATGTTCTTTAACTTGAAACTTTATTTCATATAAAAGTCCTTATTCTTTTATCATGAAGTCATTCATTTCTCTTGCATAAGATTTATAATGCCAAATCTACTATTTCAAATTTTAGTAGCATCTTTTCTAATAAATGTTGTTGTTTCTAAATATTCAATAGAAAAAATTATTTATAACATTAGTTATGATACTTCAGGGGCAAAGGATTCCTTAACGTTGTTTATTATAGCCGATGATCAATTAGAGACTAACAATATTGTATATGTGTCTGAACCTATCATGGGTAATAAAGCTAGTGAATATATATATATATATATATATATATATATATATATATATATATATATATATATATATATATATATATATATATATATATATATATATATATATATATATATATATATATATATATATATATATATATATATATATATATATATATATATATATAGTGAAATCTAACTTAGTAAAGGCAGAAGAAATAACTCCAGTTGTTGTTGATGACATTGAACAATTCAAGTCATCAGAAGTTGCTGTAGATAAAGAAACTGAAGGAAATCGTTTTGTAGATATAAATTTAAAAATACGCTGTCTTACATTACAGTTTTATTTGAGGATAAAGAAGCCAGAATTGTTTTTTTAACTATGAGCCACAAGATATTTTTAATATGTATGAGATTTCTTTTACTTTCTTTCTAGAAATTACAGATAATAGTCTAAATTAAAGGAGTGTGAGGCATTACTCAACCAAATATTTTTAGAAAACAGGTATTGTAAATAATATAATTGTTTTCTAAGCATATAATAATGTAGCCTTTACTTTACCAAAGTTTAAATTTGATAAGTACACTGAATTCGATTGAAATTATTTAAATTTTATCATGTACATATTTAGAAAGCATTGCATTTTATTTTGCATAATATTTTTACTTTTTAACTTCAAAAACTATTCAAGTCTGTTTCGAGTTTACTTTCAATTTTAATTTTAAAAAATTTATAAAATACTCAATTATTTAATATCAATTAACACTGAAATTATTAATTATTAATTAATTATTAACACATAAAATTAAATTGAATAAAGTTTTTATTGTAAACGACATTGAAAGCGATCATGGAAATATATCTTTCCGCGAAAGCATAGGCACATAATCTGGCGATTGTACTGACATTGTTTATGAACTTGCATTTGGGCATCTAGACTCCAGCATCGTACGATATGAAAGTATTGGAATCTTTATCGGAAATAACTATATTCATTAACTTCTTTTGACTGAAGACTGATGGGCCAGTCCGGTTCTCGTAATGAACTTTATCAGGAGAATCGTTAGAATCGCGAATTAGTATTCTAAGGAAAATTATTTGGTTTCAATATAAGCTCACCAACACAGAGATCATAGCTAGGAAAACAAAAACTTCAGCTTCTTGAATGTTTGGCATATTTTCTTTATTGGTTTTGATGAGAGTTAACGCTTGAGATGTAGAATGATTCATAAATTGTTTTATATCGTTTGTTTTTTTATAAATCGAAAGATTATTTAAACAATAAATTTTATTTAATTTAGTTATAATTAATTTAATAATATATTTTAAGTTTAATTATTAAGTTGATACTTTTATTAATGTGGAAGTCAAATGCACTACAATAGTCCCCGCTGAAGTACTCGGAGCATATCGAAAGATAAAGACATTTAGAAAACATTGCATTACTTCAATATTATTTACAATAAAGTGACCAGATATTTTTTGTTGGAATTTGGGACATTTTCAAATTAAAACCACATAATCCATGACGTCTGGTCACTTTATACTAAACCTATGTACGAATACACACTAATACCGTGTGCATTGTGGAATACTATGACAAGAACATTATTTTTATTTCTTCGCTAGACGAATGTGTATATTTCATATTTAAATTGTATAAAGTCTGTATACTGATTATTTAACCCAGCTGATCATATTGTACACTGCTTACAATGTACTAAAAAAAGAAAAAAAAGACGAATAAAGAAAAAAATAGAAGAAACAGAAACAAAAAGAAGCAAAATTAAAACACTCTTTAATTTTTTTGATATTTTTTTTGATATTCAGGAATTTTCGGCAGCCTTTTTTAAGTGAACCTTATACATATATGAATAATAAATTAAACTGCTTTAAAATATAGGATTAAACTTTAGACTTTTTTGTACAATTAAACTTTTTAAACTGGAATAGCAATTATAGAAATAGATTTTTTAAATATTTAAGCAATGTGAATTCGCTAAAATTTATTAAAAATTTTATCAACATGTAGAAACTTGGAAAACTTTAAAAGTCGGAAATGCTGAGTTATCCAAAAGTATTATTTAATCATAAATTTCACTCTTGGTCGATTCCAGTGCTGCCCAATTTGAAGACTTCGGGAAAAATGTCTTTTGCAAATATTTCTCGGGGAAAATAAATAAATCTCCAAAGGATAACTCACCATTGATTGAAGATATATATTCCCACATATTCCCATTATTCCCAATTAATATTTTTTAAAAATGATGAAAATTGAAAAAAAAATTGAAAATTAAATAAAAAAAATAAAAATAATAGGTATTTATGTGAATTTTATATTATATTCAGTATTAAACAAATTCATCAATAAAGATTTTAATTTCTTTACATCCCAGCTTTTTCGATAAAATAAATCAATTTTGTTGACTTTAATTATTGACTATTGAATTTTTTTGAAAAACCCACTAATAATTTCACACTTTCATTTTTTTCAAATATAATAGATTTTTCCCCAGGAGAATTATTAGAAGTTTCACAGTATATATTTATCCAAATGTGGTTATTATACATTTTCATAACGGAATTTTATTTCATAGCTTGATCAATTACTTGAAAAACGTAACTCGAAAATTAATGCAGTTGTGGAATTTAATGTAGATGACAGTATTCTCGAACGACGAATCACTGGCAGACTGTTTCATCTTCCAAGTGGGCGATCTTACCATGAAGAATTCAATCCGCCTAAACAACCAATGATCGATGATGTCAGTTTGGGATTTTATAAATAAGGAATTATTAGGGAATGTGTACCTTTTAGATTACCGGGGAAAAGCTGGTCAAAAGAAAAGATGATAATGTTGAAACATTAAAGTCGCGCTTGCTATCGTACCGCAATGATACAGCCCCATTGATTGGATATTATCAGAAAAGAAATGTCCATTATCAAGTTAAAGCATCTCAAAAGCCTGATAGAGTTTTCGAAGATATTTTGAATTTTTTGGAAAAATCTCGAAAATAAATTTCCTTTGAAAGGTTTCATTCCAGGAATTTAGAAATATATTTAGTACTTAGTTTTACAATAAATATTTTGGAATTTTTAATTTTTGATATATTTTTATTACATACTAATAATAATAAAAATAATAAATTAGGATTTCCAGATTTTTACCATGCCGAAACTCGACACAAATAAACAACAACAAATGTTTTAATAAAGTAGAAAAAACATGAACATTTATTATAAAAAAATTTGACAATTCCTTGAGATTGTACTGTAAACATCACTCAATGCGTCATAATTTATCAGTATCACGATAATTGCAAATTTATTATTCAACAGCAACACAACTCGACTAAATTGTTTCTAGTAATATTTTTCTTTTAAAATTTAAAAATGTAGGGACTATATAAATAATTGTTAATCTCAATCAACAAACAACTAATGACATAGAAATTTTACCGTTTTGCTCAGCAGAGCCAGAAGTGAAATTTAATATTTACGTTTCATTTGTCAATTTATATCCTACTGTTGGGCTAGAACTGATTTTGAGCTCAAGTGGTTGAAGCGTGGTTGAAAAACGTCGAAACAGCACGCAAACATAACTTCAAGTTGAGTTAAAATCAGACACGTCCAAACATCAATTAAACAACCGACTAGAATCCACTCAACAAAAAGAATAAATAGAAAAATAAACTAAAATGAAACAAAAGCAAGAAGTATTTCATGAAATCCGCACAACATAGATACATAACAAAAGTAAACAAATTTGAATTATTGACGATAAGAGTGGAATGGAAATTAGAAAATGAAAAACCAGAAAATGAAGAAGGGACAAAATGGTTACAATGGAAACGAATAGCAAGCTAGAATATTCTATAAAAATGACGAAATCCATCATGGCCGCAAAGTCGCTAGTGAAAATTAGCTAAGATAAAAATTTAAGAATTAAATTAATAAAAAACTAACCCAAATCCATCAATAAAATAAAAAAATTAAAAAACAAAATAAATAATAAATTACGAAAAGTCAAATAACTAACATAATGCGTTCAACAGAAAGTGACAGTTGTACTATTCATCTGGAGTAGTTTAACTGCGCCGTTTATCAGTATACTGTCTATGACCCGCGTGGACGACGACTAGTAACTGGCGTTGTCTACAAGCGTTTAGGTAGCTGTAATGGCAACAGATAAGCTCCATATCGCGGAACACCCAGGAAGTTAAAATCCATATATGCAGATCAGGACTACGACAAACTTATAGTTTGTTCGTGGTTTCAAGGTCTGGATAGTCCAGTAAGTCGTGTGTGATGAACAATTTTCTATTTTTTCTGTTTATTTTATCTATTGCGCATGGAGACAAATAATTAAATATAATTTATAGTACATCAGATATTTTCTGTTAAACATGAATTTAAAATTTCAAATATTAAACAATATCTAATTCAACCTATGAAATTGCAGAAAAAATCCGAAAATCTTAAATTTTTTTAACTTTTAAAAAAATAATATTTTCAGAATTACAGAACATGTCAAATTAATGCCTTTGAAAATGTTGAAAATTACGAAGAATTTGGGTTAGGGAGAAATTTGTGAACAAATTTAAAACAAATTATTTCAGAAGAACAGTACACATTTCCACATTAAGAAAAATTCGATTATTTTAACCAAATTTAAAAAAATGTTTTAATTCAGATGGATCCTCGATGACATATAAAAAATATAATTCATTAAAACAAAAATATAAATAATAAAACTATCAATAAATCAATAAAGCAAATCAATAAATTAATAAAAAAAATAAAGAAAAAGTTTATATATTTAAATTAGCACTCAATTTTCTTTTCCGATCGATTTTTCCACTTTTGACCATTTTCAGCATCAAAAGCTTGAAATGCTGCGGAAAGAGGTATTCCAAATGTTCATTCAGAAACTTGAGATAATGACATGAATGGCGATTGATCTGATCAGTTCATTAACACAAAAATAAATGAAAAATAAATGAAAAAAACCCTTAAGAAATCGAATGCTTGAGCTAACATTCAAATTGCTGCTATCGAATGGTGGCACCAGAGGATATCTGGAGCTGAAATGAGTTAGCATTGTGAATTTCGCTTTCATTTTGATGCCTTCATTAATTGCTTGCGACATGGTGCTAAAAGAATCGAATGATAAGTAGATTGATATATATATATATATATATATATATATATATATCCACCTGTGTCGTTTATATACTGCCATTTCCTCCAGGCCGTCATCCATAGTTGCCTCGTGGATTAGAATGTCAGAGTCCTTGCCTTGATTGACTAACTCGGGAAATTTAGGGGTCATGTCACCTGAATATGTGATTTTCCAATTCCTTTTGTCTTCTTTCCGTTCACCAGTGAGAACAAATCCATAACTAGTGGAGGTGTGGAACACACGAACTGCGGTTAACTGAAAGATTGGGATAACGTAAATTTTCAAGCGATAAAAAAGAAATAATAATAATAATAAGTAAAAATAATGATAAAAAAATTAATAATAATAATAAATAATATATTTAAAATTAATAATAATTAAAAAATAACAATAAGCAAAAATTATAATAAATAAAAATAATAATAAGTAAAAATAATGATAAAAAAATTAAAAATGATAATAATAATATATTTTAAAATATAAAATATATAACAATAATAATAAAATTAATAATAATTATAATAAGTGGAAATAGTAATAAATAAATAAAAATAATACCATAAATAATAACTGAAATTTAATAATAAATAATAAAAAAAATGATTAAAAAATTAAAAATTATAATAATAATATATTTTAAAATATATATATAACAATAATAATAAAAATTAATAATAATTATAATAAGTGAAAATAATAATAAATAAATAAAAATAATATAATTAAAAATAATACCATAAATAATAATAACTGAAATTAAATAATTAAAAAATAATAATAAGTAAAAATAATGATAAAAAAATTAATAATAATAATAAATAATATATTTAAAATTAATAATAATTAAAAAAATAACAATAAGCAAAAATTATAATAAATAAAAATAATAATAATTATTAATAATAACTACAATTAATAATAAGTAAAAATAATGATAAAAAAATTAAAAATGATAATAATAATATATTTTAAAATAAAAATATAAAACAATAATAATAAAAATTAATAATAATTATAATAAGTGAAAATAGTAATAAATAAATAAAAATAATACCATAAATAATAATAACTGAAATTAAATAATAAATAATAAAAAAAAAGTAAAAATAATGATAAAAAAATTAAAAATGATAATAATAATAATATATTTTAAAATAAAAATATATAGCAATAATAACTAAAAGTAATAATAATAAAAATAATAATTATAATAAGTGAAAATAATAATAAATAAATAATAATGATAATAACTAAAAGTTATGATAATAAAAAATAATAATAATTAGTAATAAAATAATAATAAAAATAATAATAAGTAAAAATAATAGATAAAAATAAACAAAAATAATAAGCGTAAATTACTATTTAATAAAGAAATGAAATCAATATAACACAATATGACTTACAATATTATTAACTATTATAATTTTGTAAAAATATGTCATAAAGTACAAATAACAATAATAATAAAATATAATAAATTATTTCATACTTTAATATTCATTTCATTTTCGTATTGATCTAAAATAGACGTTGAATAATTTGGATCAGCATTATAATTATTGGGCATGGTCATTAAATCTAGCATAAGCCAGTCACAGTTATTGGAACAGTGATTAGTGTTGAAAAACTGATCATATTTTCTAGTGAAATCAACAACCTTTTTCGTGGTGACAATGAGACATGGCTTACAACTTCCTAGAGCTTGTCGATACCCCAATAACGAATATAATCCCTAATTAGAATGTAAATGACTGTGAGAAAATTATCCCATCTGTAAAACCCACTGAGTGATGATCTAAATGATGATGACTGATACAAATCATTTGTATATTGCGTATTATATGCTTCGTTTTTTCAATACCGTATAATAGAAACAAACGATCCAGCGAGTTTTCCCCACAATCGAACAACAAGTAAACCCCATCACTAAATGTATGTATATAACGAAATTATTTCTAGAAATCAGAATTAAATACGAGGGCTCAATGAAAATAGCTGATATGTTTCTGTATTTATTGGGTGTGCAGGAGCTCGTTCCTAGAAATGTGACAAACGGATACTCTTCTAATTCGCCATTTTGGAAAGAATCTGGATGAAATTTTTACAATTTATAATCACTTGATAAAAGACACTTAAATTATAAGTGATATAATATGAAATACGATTTGCATTGATTAGTGAAGAAAAAAGCCCGGATAAAATTATCGCGATATTTATTTTTTGATTAAGAAATTATTAAATTGATTATTAAATTATCGAATTGATTATTAAATACATTATTAAATCACTAAAAAACAATATTGCTGTAAACTAAAAAATTATTAAAAAAAAATTATTATTATTTAATTATTTAACTAGGGTAACCCAAAATTAGCATGTTATGGCAATTTTAATAATTTTAATTAAATTTTAACTAAATGATAAAGTTAAAAATTCATAACGGATAAAAATAAAAATTAATATTGTTAACCATAAAAATATATCGGTTAAATTAAAATCAATATTTTCTTTATCAATAAATAATATAATAATATTATCAATAAATAAAATTGAAACTTTTCGGAATATTAACACTATAAAATTTTAATAAAAATTTAATAAAATAAATGCCCATTACTGTTTTAATATTAAATATTTTTTGGTTAATTCGAATTAAATTAAATATTGTATTTTTTGATATATTAAATAATTTTCGAATGTTAATTATTTTTTTTAATTTATTTTTAATAATGATTGAGATACGTAAATTAACATAACGATGTTTTTTAAAAAATTATGGCATTTGGGTCACCCTAATCATAACCATTGCATCATTATTGTTTCAGCTGACATATATAATATATAATAATTTGATATCTAATATATAAAGATGAAAGTTTATTTGTCTGTTACCCATAGAATTCCCCACCGTTGGACCTAGGGTGCCGAAATTTTACATGTGACCCTCATTTGACTCGGAAGAGGTCATAGGCTATTTTTTATTTATTTATTATTTTTTTAAATTTTTTTTATAATTTTTTTTCATTTTATACCGGCTGGGTGCATTTTTTAGTTTTACATTTAATTAGAAAAATTGTTTAACCAAATTTAAAATTTTTAGTGTTACATGTTAATTTTTTTTAATTAAATTTATTTATTTTGAATCTGTTTACTATTTTTAAAATCGTGCAACGCCGGGTACCCCAGCTAGTAGATTATAATGATGATAATTTCCTTGAAATATTTTTGCTGGTTTTTATCAAAAATATTAATAATAAATAATAATATTTTAATTATAATGATTTATTTTTAATTTAATTATTCATCAAGTTTACCTTTAATAGTAGCCACTGATTGTTTTAGCTCAGTCCTTTTTTTCCATAAGAAACTACCGAAGGTGATGCTTTATTTTCATTCATTATTTCATTGATTATTTCTCCTTCATCTCGATTTTTAGACTTGAGCCATTCCTCAGTGATAAATCTTTGACTGCATTCGTTTGTATTATTCAGAAAAAATTCCATGCAAGGTTCCGCATAAACAACATCGTAATTCCTATTATCGTTATCATCACTAACCGATCTCATATCAATATCTTTCACTGGTAAAATATCACAATATTTCTCTTTATAATCTTCGAACAATTGCAGTTTTGGGAAAATGTCTTCATCGAAATACTGATTGAGAACGGTTTGCAAGTAAAATGGAACATAACTCGGATGGTTATCACAGTTAGAGTCGATTATTGTATGAACAGGTAATTGGGTATCATGAAAATGAGAATTGATCCTTAATTATTTCAATTGGACTTTTATATTCTATAGTTAGTTACTTCTTGATCAAAGCCTGATATTGATTGCTTTGAAATATATGCCTATCTGTCAGATGGACAATGATTCGTAACAAACCATCAGAGTTATTGAAATCACTATAGGGAAGCTTATCCATCAATTGAGGAATGTGATGTAGAGTTGGGCATTCGAATACTAGTGTTTCAGAATGGTGAATAAATTACTACTAAAATGATTTACTTAAAAGCCTGTCTGGTATTGGTGATGGGATTAAAAAGTCGATAGATTCCAACTGTGTTTATGCGTAAATATATAAATGATTGATGAAATTGCTTACAATTTGACCGTCTATATCAACAGAAGATTGAGTAAAGAATTCTTTCATTCTAGGAGATTTCATAAATTGCCTTAATCAAAACAGGGCAATTAAAATATCATTAAAAAATCGTTAATGATGAACGATGTGCTTTTGCACAACTGTTAGGAGAGTAAGGAATGATATATAATGTTCAAAATGCCAAAAATAAATCGTTATAATAACATAGTTAAGTAAAAATTTTGTTTCTGATATCATTATTCAACGATTTATGCAGTAACATGGGGATCGGTCATCAAGGAACAGCTACATATCATATAATCATATTTGGAAACGGACTCTGGTTACCTGGTAGCGTAATACTCAATGGCGTGTCAGAAACATAAGATAGAGAGAATTAAAAAATAATTAAAAACAATATTCTTAGTCTAAAAATAACTTGCCAGCTGATTGGCTGAGGACAAGATCTTCCATATGATGATCCATTTACAGTAGATTTTTAAAATAGATCATCAGACATGAAATCAGTTTGTGCAGATCGTCTTACAGCAACAATTGAATCAACAAATAATAATAAATTATTTATTATTATTAAAATATTTATAATTATAAATTTGTTATTAAATTAATAATTACTATTATTATCATTAATTCAAATTATGGATTGAAAAATCAAGAAATTTATAAATTATACCTGGAATTCTGATATAACCAATACTAAATTTAATAATAATAATTACTTGGGCAGTGACATTTTCATCAATTTATTCATATCGAGTTTCGGGCGCATTTTAGCAGTCTATACGAAGATAAAACATTGTAAATTATTAGAATATAAAAATAACCGAGAATAAATAGCCAGTGCATAAATGACAGTCTGAATTTTAATTTTAAATGAAACAAACTTATTTGCAAAAGATTTACTGTTTTCATCGGCCGTATCGTATGAAAATTTGTCTATTTGCAACACTTCATCTTTTAATATTGGTTCTTCAGAAAACGCTAGATCCTTATAAGTTATAATATTTTCTAATTATTAATTTACTAATTTTGCACAACGTTTCTTCGAGAAGGTTTTTTGATAAATTTATCAGCTCGACCTTTAAATTTTTATAATTTAAAAAATAAAATATTAGTGATTACTGCTCCAGGTATTCCGTGAAACGTTATACGAGAGATTTCTTGTGAAATTAGACCAAGGCTGACTCCTATTAACAAATTTATTATCATCTCGAATATTAAAATTGATTTATAGTTATTAAATTTAACAAATTTTAACTCGTAAAATTTAATTTTACCAATCAATCCTCCAAAGTTGTTAAAATTTTTGCTGGTAAAAAGTATATTTCTTAAATTTGATAGTTTAAATCTAAAATCACGTTATATTAGTACTAACATTGTATTAAATACAAACCCATTTTCAATCATTATTTTTTGGGTACCTTCACCACAATTAATTAGATAGCTAAATGAAAATTAAATATAAATTTAATATAACATTCATAGTACTTTTCATTGTAAGACATAATCAATAAGGATTTGGAATAATTGAGATAACCATTACTTAAGAACTTAATACGAAGTCTGTTATTGATTGAAGACATTGAAGAATAATTAGAATTAAATTTCAACAAATTTAAAGCTTTATAATGTAGTATAAAATATCGTAAAATCATTACATATAAATATTATTTAAACAAAGTTTGCACATTTATTTACTTTAAAATTATTTACTAATTCAAAAAATAGAAAAAAGTTTATTTATGCTGTCTAGAAGATGAGGTATATAAAAAGTAGTATCATATAAGTAAATAAGTCAACATAACCAAATTATAAATATTTTAAGTTTTCTGTTTTTCGTTATTCTATGTATATGACCTATTCAATAGGTCCTCGTATATTAACGAATAGATTAAATTAATTTCTTTTGATTTTTATATAATATATTTCGTCTTTTGTTAAAAAAATCAAAATATAGCTTAGTTCTGCTCAATGACGAGAAAGGTGTCGTCGATAAAATAGGGACTGTAAGCAAAACTGACAGTATGTGACAGGAGGAAAAAAATTCTCAAAGCTAAAAACAGAGATTGCTTAAATAAAAAAGATTTTGTGTTGTTTTTAAAAATATATATTTTTGTTTTGGAAATATTATGGATGTTATTAATTTAAGAAATCAAACATCTAGTAGCATAAAAACTACGTCAAGTTTAATTAAAATCTATGATCATACACCAAATAATAAAAAATAAAGTACATAACACATTGAGAATAAATAAAACCAAGAAAATAATAATAAAATCAAGAAACGCAAGAAGTTGCAATCACCAGCACAGTTAAGAGAAATATATGTGCGTGCTACGAAATTCAACTTTACTGCATTCTGATTGAATATAGTGGCAGAGAATGCAATCAAAATCAGTATAAATACTGATTGCAAAAACATTTATTTGGCAAAAACTTTAAATACAATTTTCGGTGTCGTTTAATCTGCTCTCAGTTTTTGGCCTATTCCATCGTGGTAAGCTTGAACTGGATTTGGTAATTTTATGTAATTTTATAAGTTAATAAAACTTTAAATTCGATTTTGTTTATTTAATTTTTTTTGTTTTTGTTCTTTATATTGTTTGCTTCAAAGTTATAATTTTTGGGTAATTATTCAGTTTGCATAAATGTTAAACTTTATTTGTTAGTAAGTGCTGGGGGATTTGAGAGTTTTCGCGGTGGACATATGCCTAGTGCATTTATCCCGACTTTTATTAAGTTGGAGGTGGTGATGAAGAAACTGAGATCGGTTGTAGGTAGATAAGGGTTAGTTTTGGTCAATATTATGAAATCCACGAGTAGTTATGATATCAAATAGGCCAGGATTAGAAATATAGGCAGAACCCTGGTCAAATTTTTCGAAGAACAAGTCAAATATCCTCAGGTAGCGAAGGAAATATCGAACTATATTTATTAACTGGGAAATAAGGGTGGATCCCTGCGCAAAATTTTAGAAAAGAACAGTAGGAAACATCAAGAAATGAGGACCAAAATCAACTAAATAAACGACAATAATCTATGGAAGGACTAGATAATGAACGATGACGTAAGACCGAAAATGAAAATATAATGAGGGTAATTTTAACAACAGAGCTCACCTGCTCATGAATTTTCAGTCATTGTGGTTGTAGCCATGGGTACACAGATAGTATAAAGTACAATAGTCATGAAAGCGTTTAGGAAGGAGTCGATTCAAAATCCATAAGTACCCCTAACACATTTAAAAAATGACACAACCCTACGTGCTAACAAATTATTTTAACAATCAATTGTTTAAGTAGTCAATTAAATCAAGTCGTTTTTATAATATTAAATTTTCTAATGAACTTCAAATATTAGAAATTTAATACAGTTTAATTGTGAAGTGTCTTTATATTAAATTTTAATTATCTTTTTGAGTTCAAAAGTGTGACGTAATTTTTTGGGGGTTAGAGATTTGTGACAGATTGTGACAAGGGAGGGAGGGATAAAAATGCCAATAATAGCGTGACTTACTTTATGTAGGGCCCCAAACTCATCTCCTCTTTTTAATCGTGTTTAACAAATATAATAAATTAGTGATAAAAATTGATCAAAACGAAGATCGATGGAATATTCTCTAAATAAAATATAAAGATATTTCTTTTATAAAATATTTTAATTTTCAAAATTTTATTTATATTAAAAACTAAATCACTCTTCTTTAAATAATCAGCTTAATTACCGCCAAATTTAGAAGATTATTTCATTATTAAATGATGGAGAAGTTGCATTCCGAAAATCTTGTTGATATAAATTCGTTAAACAATTGGCAGGAATCAATTAAAATCATCTATGGAACATTTAATAAAGTAGATCGAGATCCTGTATTCAAATTTTCACCCGATATTAACAGAAAAATTGGATTTTGGTAATTTTATGACATAATTTATTTTAAAGAATTCTCAATAATTGTTTAAGGCCTGGAGATATTTATAAATTACAATGTGATGCAATTGTTGTTCCAATTAATAATTTAGTCGAAGGCAAGCTTTCGGTCGAATCTTCATTAATTTATAAATCTGCTGGAACTAAATATGCGCGTAGTTTTATAAATTTTGTTAATGGTATGTATTTTTAAAAAAAAAATTATTATATAATCGCAAAATCATTATATTTATTTACCGTATTTTCCTGTTTAAAGTCGCACTGTGGTATTAGTCTTACCTGCGTAAATTAACTATTATCATATAAAAATTATCATAAAGTCGCATCTGTCTTTAAACAGAAGAAAGTGACTTACACGCCAGATAATGCAGTACATACATTTACGTGCAGTTTATTTATTAAAGTATTGATCAGTGCTGTTACATTTTTTTATAAATGATAGTATGTTATACTATAGCATGATTCACTGCATTCAAAATTTTCGCAACTTATTCTTTTTCAGGGTATTGCGCATCGAAGCTGGCTAATCCATTCTTGATTATATTTCAATTTTTAGTTATTTTCATGGTTTCAAATTGATTCAGCTGTTTTTGATTTAATGTTTTTCCGAAAACAATGTTCCAACAAAACTTCATTGCAAATTTCTGTTGAATAACTGTTAATTAAATTAAATTGACGAAATCTCCCTTTTCAAGCTTTAAGTTGTGTTTTGTTAATTTTGACTAGTTCGCTAATAATGTTGTACAAAAGTTGTTTATCAAATTGTTTAACTTTGAAATTTGCTTTGTTTGATAGATTAATAAGATTATTTTGTTAATTTTATTTGATTATTTGTTTTCTTATGGAATTATACGTTTCGTAATGGTATTGGTGGTAGTTACTGGTAATGTTCTATTCTCTCCCTATGATGGGTCACTATTACTTGATCAATCAGAATTTTTGTATTCTTATTCAACTTGATTAAAAACCATTATTATTGGATTTGTAACCATTATATTGATGGAACCGATGATCATTAGTTTTCTTTATATTTGAGTCAAATTAAATAAGATGTTATCGTTCAATTTTGATTCGGCATTCAATTCATAGCAGAACTATGAATTCTAATAGTTTCAATTAATATTAATAGAAATGTGAAACTTAATATGATCAATATCAGGGTGGTTTGGTCAATATAATTCGTCGAATCAATAAAAGTCTCATACGGATGGGTGATGTGTGAAACATTAACATTAGAGAAAATATAAGTAAAACCACCAAATCCAATATTTATCGACAGACTCTCTGTCATCGTCAGGTCGAATTGAAAATCAAACTAAATCAATCTAAATTGCTCTTTTTTGAACAAACTAATTGATTAAATTTTTTAAATATAATTTTGCTAAAAAATCATAAAAAATTCTGTATTTTCAATTAAAACTTTCAAAATTCATAAAATTTGAAATCAAAAAATATTTCAATAAATTTTTCACAAAATTGTGTTTACTAATATTAATCAATTACTTCAGTCGATAGTAATCAGGAAATTGAAAACGGAGATAACAGGCAGTCATTCCAATGTATGTGGTCTTACACACACACACACACACACACACACATATATATATATATATATATATATATATATATTAATCATGACCAATCCGAACTCCATCTAAGTAGGACTTGAAATCCACCAACAAACACAAAGTTAAAAAACAGGAATTAGAAAGCACCTTACAACATTGAATACACAACTTCTTGTTCAAAATCTTCACGCAAACTGTATAACACTCCAAATACAAAAATGTAAATCTAAACATAAATTTGTGTTTGCTGATATAAATCAATTCCCTCAGCCAACAGTTATCCAGAACTTGAGAACGGAGAGGGCAGGCAGTCATTCCAATGTATGTGGTCTCACACACACACATTGGAATGACTGCCTGTCCTCTCCGTTCTCAAGATATATAATGCACTAGATAAATAATAAAAACTGGAAAAAAACAAAAAAATATTGACTTTATTGAACTTTTGTAAATTGTTAACTTTGAACCTGTTTGCTAAATTTGAATTTCGATTATATCATTTATTCAGAAAGTTGTTTTATTTTTCATTTCATCCATAGCTTTATAAATCTTGTTCCATCTCTGTAATTAAAGTGACGAAAAGTTTGTCTGAATTACATTTTTACGAATAAACTTGAAAATTTTAGTAAACTTCATTTTTATTCCGTTTTCATTAACAAATTTCCGTTCAAAAATAGGGAGTCGAAAGTGTTTTCCATGACTCACAGCTTCTGACTCCGACTTTGAGTCTCCATCCCGGGTTGAAATATTGAAATTTTTGTTGAATAACTAATTGATGAATAAGAATTCTTATATTTAGTTCAGTGGTTCTCAACCTGTGTTCCGCGATTACGCTTCCAGTGTTCCGCGAAAAAAATAACATTTTATCTTTAAATTTGCATTTAAGATACATATCATCAAAAACCTTAATTAATTTTTTTATAAGATGATTCAATAAGAAACCCGTTACACAGATATATAAACATACAAATATAAAAGTGTTTTTATTGCTTGTTATTATTGCGCGTGGTGTTCTCTTTGCTTATAAGGCATTGTTTAGGTTTACGACAGATTTATACAACATTGTGATTGGTCACTCATTGTGGGCAAGTATTTTTTTGTCAGTGTTCCGTGTAAAAAAATGGTGAATGGTGTTCCGCGCTTTTATATTAATTGAGAACCACTGATTTAGTTAATAAAAAACAAAATCAAAATCATTTTTTGCCTTTTATGAGAATTCTCACATTTTAAGAGTTTATTACTGTTTCGCAGTGAAAATTTCGAAAACCGGGATTTATAATGTTTATTTATTGTTAAGGTTGTAAAACAAGTGAAATTAGAGTGACAGAAGGGTATGATTTACCTTGCCATTATGTGTTTCACACTGTCAGTCCAAGATACAATTCAAAATATGAATCCGCCGCTATCAATGCCATTTATAATTGCTACAGAAATTCATTATTAACAGCTATGTATATAATTGAATTTACATTAACATTTATATACGCAAATTTCCTAGGGATAAAAATGTAAGAAAGATTGGGTTTTCTACCTTGCATTTATCGAAATACGATTTCCCAGATGATATTGCTATTCATATCACAGCCAGTAAGTATTATATATCTTTTATCGTTATTTATATTATATTTTCAATATATTGTTTTTTTCGTTAAAATAAGTTCAATTTACTAGCATTTAAGATGTTTGGAGGCTTACAAAGCTATTTTTAAGTTTACATAAGTGAAAGAAATGATTTATTTATAACTTAAATACATTTTAAATTTAAACACCCCTGTATACTGCTCACATTTTCGAAGGTCTTAATAAAATATCGTAAAAAACAAAATATATTTGATGATAACAAAATCTTAATTTGAAATCTCATTGTTATACATGTTATATATAGTAAGGAGACGTAATACAGTCTTACCCCGGTTAACGTTGTTAAATGGTTCCTGAAAAACGCGATGTTAACCGAAACAACGTTATACGAAGCAATTATAATTAAGAAAAAAATTCGCAATTAAATAGATTTAAAAGATTTAAAAGATCCTTTTTCACCATGGTGGACCGACGTTACAGCGAAACAACTTTATTCGGGGCAACGTTATCCGGGGTATGACTGTAATTGTGCTTTTATTATTTAGCAAAACTTACTCATTATTTGACAAAAAAGTATAATTTCATTTAATAAAATAATTAAATATAATATGTCACTTCATTTAAACAAAGAATCAATGAAAATTAATTGAAAAATTATCATTTTTTAAAGAATTAATTAAAAATTATACTTCATTTAAACAAGGAATTAATAAAAATCAATAAAAAATTATATTTCATTTAAACAAAAAAATTAATTTTCAAAAATCTTCCAGGGTTCTTCGGTATTATTATAAAATATAGCAAAAGTTACAAAATATTTCTAATGAGTAAAGCAAAAAATAAATTAAAAGCACAATATTTTACATAAGTTTTGTCTCTTGTTGGCGCCTCTTATTAGATTAATTTGATTTTATCATCATTATATTTTTGATGCCAAATTGGTAAAAAACATGAGATTTAAATAAATCTAAAACTCATTCAATAGGAGAAAGAATTGAATTGATAAATAAAAATATATGAAGATTTCTATTTTACTAAGACATGAATTCAAATTACACGATTTTCAAATGTAACCTTTATTTGCTAGAGCTTATTTAAATTAAGAATTTGTGAACTGTGTATTAGAAGCTGATAACACATCTTCTAAATTATTTTTTAAATCCGGTTCAAAAGTTAACGTCATAATTCCAAGTATTTATTTATTGAAATATTGTATAATTTTAAACAAATTTTCAGCGTTGAATAAAATATTTTCAAAACCATTTATTAAAATTTCGATATTTAAATATATTTATTTAAAAATTATTTACTAATGAAACTTCTTTCAAAAAGCTATTTTAATTTTTCAATTTTTCAATTCAAAAATTTCAACTTAAAAATCCAATTTAAAAATTAATTTAAAAATTATTTCAATAGTCAATTATTTACAATTTAAAATTATCTTAATAAATCATTGAAATATTTAATTCTCAGCTGAAAACACCTCATACTGTAAAACTGTATTGTGCAACGAGTCTGGATACGATTTTCCAGTTTCATTTCTTTACAAAATCAAACATATTGTTTTCAGCTTACCTTCAGTTGTCGGTTTATTAACAGCATTTTCTTTTTTCTTATCAACTGAGGATTGTTTAGATGATGTAGAACCAAAAGAACTATTACAAACTATTACACTGAGAATTCATACATTTTGCTTTACTGCCCTGCATATTAGTTGACAACCGCCTCGTAGAATATTCTCTTAATCGAAACGTTTTTAATATAACAAAAATTATTAATAGTAACACGAACTTATTTTTAAAATAAATTATTCTAGTACAAATAACTAGTTCTCAACTATTTTTAAAATTATTATTATAATTTAAATTTATTCAAAGGAATTAAACATAAAATTTATATGAAAACTATGAAAACAAAATATTGATATTAAAACTAATTTTATTAATATTGAAATAATGACAGATAATATTGAAATTATTTTTTAATTTATTTTTGAAAATGGCGTGGAAATAGCAAAACTATTTAGGAATAAACCGAACCCTGCATTCCACTGAAAAATATAATTCATATAATCAACAGTATTTTCACATTTTGTAATCTATTTTTGTTTTTATATATTATTGACTTACAATCATTTCCGTTTAGAATCTTTATTGATTAATGATTTATGTTCTAATAAATAATTCTTACCAGGCATGCAATTTTTTCTTATTATTTTATTATTATTATTATTATTATTATTATTATTATTGTTATTATTATTATTAATAATGATAATAATAATAATAATAATAATAATAATAATAATAATAATAATAATAATAATAATAATAATAATAATAATAATAATAATAATAATAATAATAATAATAATAATAATAATAATAATAATAATAATAATAATAATAATAATAATAATAATAATAATAATAATAATAATAATTCAAAGTCATTAACTATGACCAATATTGAATAATAATAATTAAAATATTACTTTTATAATCGAATCTTTTATTTTTATTCAATTTATACTTTGCAGCAAAAGGTCTATATTATCATTTACTTGTTTAGTAATTAAAAACGCAATTAAAAGTAATCACTTATTGACGTTGATTTATCTCTTAGTTATATACCGTTTATCCAGGATGAGAAATTTAAAAATTGTCGAATATCTAACCAACTTGTAGGTTTCAGGTAAAACACTATTTACCCTGTGGTACTGTCGCCAACACAGACCAGAATACACGATTGC
The DNA here is from genome assembly GCA_959609185.1 of Schmidtea polychroa. Lineage (NCBI taxonomy): Eukaryota > Metazoa > Platyhelminthes > Tricladida > Dugesiidae > Schmidtea > Schmidtea polychroa. The sequence continues at coordinate 46,536 of CAUHTR010001365.1, forward strand.
TGGAACTGAATACTTGCGATAAGTGAGTGTATCTTTATACACTGTTATGTTCGAATATTCGAGCGAGTTCGGGAACCACCGTTAGAAGGCATTTTACGTCTTAAATTTAGGTCCCCCGTGTATTAACTAAAAGTTTTTTTTACGAATACATTGATTAACATGTCATGTCGGTCGCGATTCTCTCTGACTTTTGTTCCAAACCTTTGCATTATTCCTTAGAAATTCTTGTATCACCAAACTCACCATTAAATTCATTCAGACAGTTCCATTTATATTAATATCATTGTAATACAAACTAATTTATTTTAAAGAATATGTGGCGTTTCGCCCGCCGATTATATAATATTATTATGACATCGTCTATTCTTCACAATCTTTTAATGACATGGAATTCCTCTTGGAATCCTTTTTCGGGAAGCTCCTGCTTGCAACCAATAGTTATCGTTGGGTAATTCGATCTCTCGCTCTAGACGTCGCATCACCTCAACATTCCATTCGTCGTGTTCTCGGTATTGCGCTTCGCCATCGACATTGAGGTCAATCCAGCTCGAATATCTCGCTCCACGCAACGCAAATGGTCAATCGCTTCTCGTACGGTAGAATCGTCTTGAACCTGACTGAATGTACATGGGTCATCACAGGTTTCCTTTTGAGCATCACCATAGTTTTTGATGGGTTTTCTAAATTAAAATTTGATTTTAACTATTCTAATAATTAAAAATTTTATTTGATAATTATTTTTACTTTAAAAGAATTGTTTCCTTTACTTCTTTTATTACAATTATTTTTAGAAATCTTAATCGTATTTTTAAACATCTCACACCTATCACAACTGAAAAGATAACCAGACCTAGCATATACCTTTTACAAGTATATCAATTATATTTTGAACAAAAATCAAATTCACTTGATATAAAGATGTAGCTTTATTCAATTATTATGAACAATAATGAAGTGGTTATTTAATTCAGTAGATATTAAATTACCTTCGGACATGTTTTATCTTGGAAAGGACACAAAATCTTATTTTGATGAGGTTGGCTGTTGCCGATTGATTATTGACGAGTTTAGTCTGCTCTAATAGAAACTTTCTAATAGAAACTGCATGTCGAGCTTACTTTATTGAAATGAAATTGCTGTACTTCACAAGTACTTGAACTATCGGCATGATCCGCACTTCTATCTTCCAATAAAGGCATTTATATCCAAAATAAATTAACTCTTTAATAATTACAGTATCTTTAAAGATTTGTCAGTCATATTTCTCGATTAATATTTAAAATTACCACGCAATTTTAATTTTATCACAAAATTTTGCGCTAAATCAAGCATAAACTTTATATTCAAGATTTTACAACAGTTTGAAATGTATTTTCCCCGCAACTTGTGATTTGAATTTAGAAACTCAACTCGATCTATTTTTTTTAATCGAAAACAGAGATTTAATCTAAGATGGATTTACCTTTTCATTCATAAATAAGATTTTTCATATTCTACCAATGATGGCAGACTGTCTAATAATGCGTCGTTTTATGAATCAGTTTTATCCTTTATTGTTTTCACTATTGATCTGATCTTTTTTTCTTTTTACATTTCATTTATTTTCATTTCAATTGTAGATTAAATTTTTTTCGATGCTGCATTTATCAAATGGTATTCAGTTTTAGTTTAGAGCTTTCATATTCACATTTGCAAAATATTCCCCCCTTTCAGCTGCATTTACTGCCCGTTCCCAGTTCCATTACCAATTTCGTATTTTTTAATACTTGCAATATTTGACAAAAAATAACGGATATCGCCAAATAGTATGACCACCCGAATATCATGATTAAAATCTAAAAAAATTAGTCATACTATTTAATTCAAATATTATGACCATTCATTAAAAAATTTTAATTTGATTAAATTAAAATTTCCATTTTTTCTTGTGAGAACCCTTATGAGAAAAACAGCATTTATATAGCATTCAAAAAAGAAGTCATTGAATAAATAGAAAAAAGGAAACTCTTGTTTCAAGGCTAGAAAATTCTTCATTGCAATTATTGCTAATCTATGTTAATTGTTAATCTATGTTCTACCAATTGTTTTTGAATAGAGAAAATATTCAAAAACAGTCCTCGCCAAGGAGCCCATATTGTGAAAGGGTAAAATAACATTGCCGAAGGAAGGATATAAAGTTGGTTGTAATACCTGGTGGATTGACGCCGTATAAACAAGCAGGAGATATTGGAACTTATAAAGAATTTAAAGACAAAATTTGCAATACTATCAATATTTAGAAGAACTTTAGGGAGTATCGAGTTTAAAAGAGCAGGTAATCCCAAACAACTAAGACATCAAACTGTTAATTCTTGGGTCGATGAGGCCTGGAATAGTCATTCTGCTGAAAATATACTCAATTCAATTAGTTCGGCAGAATTTTTGGCTAATTTTGAAGACTAGTATATTTCAAAGCAGGATGTTTACTTTTTTAGTATAAATCATGAACAGTTAATGGTTAATCAAAATGGTGATATTGTCGAACCCGATATTCTAGATCTGGCCGATGAATAAAAAATTTTCGTGTATTATTTTATTTGAAAACTCCAAATAGTATGAGCAAAAATTATTTTTTGATGGCCATACTATTTAATAATATGACTATTTAGCGATATCCGTTAGTTAATCTAATCATTTTAAGACTTTGAAAAGTCAAAAATTTATTAATGAAAAAATATCGACATAATAAATATGTTTAGGCCAAATACAACAGGCAAGCTGTTGTATGGGGTGTTTAATCTTCATGAATGCTCTTTTTAGGGATGCTGGCACTATCATCCCAGTGGGAAATTTGGAGCCCTTTATTAATTTTATATAATATTAAATTTCCATATTTTTAATTCACAATAATTTTCACCAACAATGGATCCATTTGAAGATCGCAGAGTAATGAAATATAGCAAATTAATTTAGTCATTTCAAGAATGGTCGCATAATACATTTCAAGAAATCACTTTCTTTCATCATTCATAAGAATTAACTGCTCATCTGTTTAAGCAATCTCAGAAAATCAGTCATATTTTCAGGTGTCATTAGTATTTCCAGTTCTGTAACGATCATCATCTGCTGAAGTTTTGAACCACTTGTAAGTCATAATACGGTTATTACTTGTTCTTATTCCACTATAGATTAACTTTTTCGAAAGTGTTGACACAGCCATTCACTTTATAAAAATAAACGCAAGAAAACAAGGTATGGCAGTATAGTGAGTCTCCATATCGAAAAGTCGTTTGACAACACTTCTAACTGACATAATTTTTAGTAAATAAAATAATATTGTTACATAATATTGAATTTTTAGATTTTACACTTGGTGCCTTATTTGAGTATGTTCTTAGATTTAGTTCAAAGTCTATTTGAGTGAAATAAATTATTTTAATACTAAGTTAATATTATCAAAACAAACTTTATGTGGAAATTTAGAAAGTTCATAGAATTTTAAATTAATTTTAAGTCTACTTTAAGCGCATAATGAATTATTTTCTATAAATGCTGCTTTTTTTTATAAACCCCTTTTAGTTTGGAAGCCCTGACTACTTTTCACTAAAAGTTAATCTAAATTGGACCATTCCGTTACCGATTGTGTAGTGAGATCTTTCTGGCCGCTTAAGCGAATTATATTCTTATTTCACAGGCAATTAAATTATTATATCAGTAAAATGTTTTTGGTTACCCTTGATTTGTTCTTTTCTTGATGATATTTCATTTATTTTTATTTTTGACAAAAAATCAAAAATTTAATTTTACACAACACAAATTTTTGATCTTTTGTCAAAATGAAAATAAATGAAATGTCGTCAAATTAAAATAAACTCAGCAAGAACCTACAAAGTTGGAATGTCATTTTTTATCAATCATATTAAGATAATTTGGCACTATCAAATTTTCATTTATTTTGTAAAATTTGCTTAATGAAAAAGACTGATTTTCTAGTAGCCTATAAAATGTACATTTCACGAGTTTTTTTTTGCTATAAATGACAGATAAATCTGGGAGGATAGTATTAAGAATCTGCCTATAAAATATCAGAATGTAGTAGGTTAAAATGTTCGAATAAATTGCTTTATAAATTTTCCGATATTTGAAAATTATTTTATTTTATTTCTCACGTAAAATTCGATGTGATTTATTCTCCAATTCCTCATTAAATTCATCAGTATTATTATTTTAAAAAAATTTTAACTGGAATTTTCATTTTTAAAATATCTTTAGGAACTATTCGGAGATTTTTAGAAAAACAATCCTCTTACATTGACATAATAATTTTTCATATTCCTGAAAAATTGTATGTAAGTCTTTTTAATCATTTAATTCTATTGAATACTATGCACAATTTGTTAAATCTATTGGTTATGGAAATTGATTCACTTACAAATAACTTGATTGAACTAGTTTACAAATTAACCTTTTCGCGACGTGCTATTTTCCTATTAAATATGCTTATAAGACGGACAGTTTTCGAGGTTTTCGGAATCGTACGATATTGTGTACCCACTATGAAATAAGAACTACTGCCAGATTCATACATGACAAATAAAATAACAGACAAGTTTAAACTTACCTATAAACACAAATAAACACATCTAACACAAAACGGAAGCGTCCGGCATTCGTCGCATAGATATAATGAAATCGGATAAATACGGTCTTCGGCTATTTGTCACGATATTTCTTTCACGGGACTATTCGGTCTTCAGCGCGAAAAGGTTAATAAAGTAAATCAATCTTCATTTTCTTCATTTTAGTTAAGTCACCAAAAGAAATAGACAAAATGTTTTCACATTTTAGTAGTCTACTATTTCATTATTAAAATAAGATTTATTTATAAAAAATAAAATTAGTTTGCAGGTAATCAAAATTTTACCCTTTCCTGGTGTTTCCAGTCCGAACCTGGATACAATATATTTTACTACTCGAAACCAGTTGAGTGAACAACGTTAGTAATGTATTAAATGGTGGAATACTCGCGAAATGTCGACAAGTATTCAAACGCGTTAATGGACCATCGATAGAAGGTCTATGTCCGTCTAATATTTAGGTTGCTAAATAATTAATATTTCTCAATTTAAATTTTAAAAGTCCATGATTTCGGCCAACAATATCGATATTCAAACTCTATCAACACTTGCTATTCTGCTACTTCTAATTGTCGAATTCTATTCTTGAGTTCCTTGAACTATTTAAAAATTTGCCCAAGTTTATGAACATGTTGGCTCTTGTTTCTTTTCCCCCCGACCTTGTGCTCGGACGGTAATTTATTTTAATATTTCTCTATTAGTTTTATTCCTTTTATTTTTCTTATTTGTTTTCCTTATTATTTTCCTAAATATTTTATTCCTACTTTAATTTTATTCATCGCCGTAAATTTGAAGTTGTATTAATTGTTTTATTTTATTTTAATTGTTATATTTGTGTTTATTCTTTTTGTATTTGTTAATTATTTTTCATTAATTTTATGTTTCTTCGATGTTGGTGTTATTTTTGCTCATTTTTCAATGTTAACTTGGTGTTTTCTGCATGTTTAGAATATAAATCAACTTAAGGCTCTGTCTGCATGTTGTGCTCACGCATTTAGGTCAAAATTCACGTCCGCTTTGAGTCAAATCAGTCTTTACACAACAATAGTAACGGATAGAATATTTATTTCCTATATATGATACCAGCTTTCTTCACTTATTGACATGTATAATATTATTTGTAATTTGTTTGCAAATCGAATTTTTTTCAATCAAATTATTTCTAGAACTTATATGAAAAGATTTTCCCCATTTATTTCCCTAGAAATACCGAAGAAGAGAATTACTCTGCTGCTAATCTTCCAGATGATCTAGGTAATAAAATATATTTTTGTTATATAATATTAATAATAATAATAATAAAATAATAATAATTGATTATAGCAGTCACTAAATAATGACATCGATTTAAATATAACAAAAAATGCCAAATCCAATATCTATATATATATATATCGACAGAATCACTGTCATCATCAGGTAGAATTGAAATTCAAACTAAATCAATCTAAATTGATCTTTTTAACAAACTAATTCATTCAATTCAAACTTTAAAAATTAAAAAAGTTTTAACATTTTAAAACTTTCAAAATTCACAAAAGTTGAAATCAAACAACATTTCAATAAATTTTCCACAAAATTGTGTTTACTAATATTAATCAATTCCTTCAGTCGACAGTGATCAGGAATTTGAGAACGGAGATGACGGACAGTCATTTCAATGTATTTGGCATTGCAACCATGATATAAATATTCATAACCAAGATCCAAACACAATCTAAGTAAGATAAAAAATCCACTAACAAACACGAATTTAAAATAACAGGAATTAGAAACCACCTTACAACATTGAATACAACGCAAACTTCTTGTTCAAAATCTTTACGCAAACTGTATAAAACTCTAAATGCAAAAATGTAAACCTAAACTTAAAAATTGTATTTGCGTCAGTCGACAGTTTTCCAGAACTTGTGTACGTAGATGCCTAATACACAAAAGGAACATGCCAATAAGCCAGTAATATACCTACGCTTTCCGTTTTTTAAAGAATAAGACATGTAATATAATCAGAGCTTACATTCGCAATATGGAGTTGCCAGTTCATATTCGCCTAATTTTTACAATTTTGAAATCACAGCTTCGTAAGTCTCAAAAATCTTTAACATCAGACCTATTTCATCGAAATTGTATATATGTCGTAGGCAAATGTTAATTTTAGGAAAATAACATTTGGCTAGGCAAATGCCATTTGCCTGGTCAAATAGCTTTAGCTATTATTTCATTTCCATTGCTTGGTGGTGTGTGGTGTTGAATGTACGTGTACCCTTGTGACCCGTATCCCTAGGGGGACAAATTATGGAAATGAAATAATAGCTAAAGCTGGCATTTTGCCTAGCCAAATGTTATTTTCCTAAAATTACCATTTGCCTACGACATATATATTGTAGGATTGTGTTTTTAAGATGACAGGGGATAAAATTTAGTAGATTTTTAAGGATTTCAGCAAGAATCTTTAAACGAGTTGTGGATAGTGTGTCAACAGCAGATGCAAGAGGTCTACCATTTAAAGCATCTTTGTGATCTTTGGGCAACATTGTCATTGTACTAGGTAAAGGTTCACTACAATTGCATTTTGCAAGTAAATCTTTGATTTCGAGGTTAGTCTGTTTGTTAGCACTGACAGCAAGCTTCTTATTAAATGCGATCTGCGAGGAGGATGGTTAGATCGTTTTGTTTGTTGCAGTATAATTGGCGAGATGCTCGTTGAAGAGTGATTCATAATGATCTGTGTTAAGCCTCACAAGTCTGTTTGTTTTATCTGAAGACAGGATTGTTAAATCTTTAAGGTTTTTAAGTGTTTTTATATTATGAGTGAGAAATTTTTGTGTCGTGATGAAGATATCATCTACATATCTTGCATAGAAACCGATGGGTTGTATGGTCCTCAGTGTCTGTCGTTCGAGGTTATCCATAAAGATGATTGCTAGCAGTCCTGATATGCTAGAACCCATATCGAACCAAAAGAGGCTATTCAATGTTTAGAAAAGAAATTAAGAGAAATCAACTTGCTAATAAAGGAAATGAATATCGAGAATATAACCAAACTACTTACTGTTATCCTCGAGAACACCTATTTTACCTTTGAACAAAATATCTATAAACAAGTTAAAGGTCTGCCTATGGGTTTCTCGCTTTTAATGATTTTAATGATTTGTATTTACCAACAATCACTTTCCGTTACCAATTTAGATACGATATCAAATTATTTTAACACTTGCCTGCCTCCAATTTTAGAGTCTATATTAAAGAGCAGTTGATAAGCCATACTTATTAATGATAGGTTGAAATATAAACAACGCTTTCTTTATACTTGTTCTCTGTAGAACAGCGGTTCTCAAACCTTCTGAGCCGTGGAGCCCTTTGAGTCAGCTCGTGGATCGCCAGGGCTCCGCGGAGCACACTCTAAGAAACCCTGGTGTAGAATATGGCACCCTTTGGTTTTGTTATATCAAGTGCTGCACTTCAGATAATTATTTTGGGTTTAGAATTGATATAACAAAAATAGGCAAATTGGCTTTTATTATGCTTCGTTGGTACTAAAATATGTGTGAGGTTGGCGCCAATATGAATTTTATTAATTTTGTAATTATTTCTTCTTTATTTTGATAATAAAAGATTATATCAGTTTTTGATCTAAATATTGTTTTGTCATAACAAATTCATTTTTGACCGGTTTAACTTAAAAAAAATTTTTCATTAGGGAATGAAGATGGTCAACCAACTCAACCAGAACGAGAAATTCGAATCACAGCATTCCCATATGGTTGGCTATTTATTTTTTGTTTTAATATAATGAATTATCACAAAATTTAAAGACATACAATATAATTTATTTAAAATTTTATGCACAGTTATTCACGAAGATTATCAGGCATTTTTACAATTTTGTTTAATCCATCTTTCGTTTTATTTTGATCCTGAAATACGTCTGTGACGTTTTTACTGGTCATAAATAAAAGTATTTTTACTAAGGCTTATAATAATAATAATAATAATAATAATAATAATAATAATAATAATAATAATAATAATAATAATAATAATAATAATAATAATAATAATAATAATAATAATAATAATAATAATAATAATAATAATAATAATAATAATAATAATAAAATTAAAGAATTATAATTAAAATGATAATCAATCTTTTGGAAAATTTAGATTTTTTGTTTTAACAGTTATTGAGAAAAGTAAGAACAAGAAAGAACAAATTTAACCGATTATCATATCAGCTAGGTTTCAATTTAGAAGAAACAGAATCATGTGTTAACTAAAGATTTTACAAAAAAAAATTTCACAGCATGGACTTGCACTATTTTTTATTTTAGTAGCAAAAAAAGAACAAAGAAAAGAAATTCAAATGATAATCCTTATCCAAAAAATTTAGTTACAACTCTCTATACAAAGTACTCAGTAACATTTTGTTATTCAATAGAATCAATTGTATTAATGCTTTTCTAGTTTTATTGAAATAAAAAAACACCAAGCTAGAAGAAATAAGATTATTTGGTGATGGATGCATATTTTATTACATCTGATAGTCAGCTGTGAATTTCCCCCTGTAATTATAAATAACCATCTGGCTATATTTTACTCTGAATTTTTTACTTTTCACGAAAGTGTTTAGCGTTCTCTTATGAATGGACTGAAAGATATCGTTTCAAATATTAAAAAAATGATTATACTTTTATTGAGAAATTAAAATGAAAATGAAATATTAAATTTTAATACCAGTTTTGTTAAGCAAATAAAAATTAATTTTTTAATTATTAAAATTTTTGATGCAGGACCTAGATTGAAAACAATTGATTCAGATGAGTATACAGATGACGAGTTGAATGATAGAAAATTTGACGATATTTCATCAATTAATCGCCGAGAGCTTTCAAAAATGCATGTTGCGCCCGCTATTATGAGACAGTCAATAAGTTTAAAGCAGCAAAATAATTCTCCAGAATCCCTTAAAATTTACGAGGTTATATTTTTAGAGCTACTTTTTTTGTAGACGTTTAAATATTATTAGTTAATATGCATTATTCAAGGACTTTTGTTAGGGGAAGCAATAGTTTATTATATTACAAACATAAAACTTTGAAAAATTTAGTTTCTAGTAGCCGGAAAACTAAAATAATATAAACTTGATAATTAAAAGATTCTGAATTTTAAAGTTTTTTGGAATGATTACAGGTTTCATAATATTGTTTATTTTTTTTAATAATTAAATAAATCTGTTGTTTCTTTAAAATTTTGTCATTTCGACTACAAATAAAAGTGTTTTTCAATTTAACACAATTTTTTACTAAAGTTTTTTTTTCAAATTTTATTTTTTAACACTTGTAAGACAAACTGAAAATTATTGTTAAATAGTAAAAATAATGATTTATTGTAGATAACTCTATCTATCTATCTATTTATCTATCTATCTATCTATCTATCTATCTATCCATCTATCTATCTATCTATCTATCTATCTATCTATCTATCTATCTATCTATCTATCTATCTATCTATCTAGATATTTGAAGTCTATAAATCAATAAATATATCGTTGCTTTTAATATATTTACTGATTTAGTCTTCAAGCTCTTTTTAATGAATACCATGGAAAAGAAATCAATGGTGAAATTGGAAAAAGAAAAAAAGTTCTTATAATATACATATATAAATCATACATTGATAAATTACTGATCACGACAAAAGATATAGTTAAATTACATCTGTATATTATACGAAAGAAAATCCAGAGACTAACATTCTATTGAACCTTTATTAAAACTGGTATTTTTGCTATTTAACCTCATGTTACATAGGAAGCTAGAATATCGCACCAAAGATAAAAAATTGAGTGTCAATCAATTTTATTGTACACCGCGTAATCCAATACAATTTATTAGTGATTTCGCAAAACTCTTCAAGGAAAGGATGCTTAATCAGGGTGTAATTTGAAAGACAGTAATTAGTACAAATAAATGTACTTATTACACGAATGCAGTGTAATTGATATTCTGTCAACATTGTTATACGATATCATTATTTTACTTTAATTTATGTTTTTTATTTAATCTATTATATTGTTTTTTATATTAGGAAAATATCACAATCGAAAGGAAAGTCGAGAGATTACTTCGCAACAGTAAAAAAATGAATACTAGTCAACTTAACAATTTACGAGTGTTTTATCAATGTGGTAAAGATATTAAAGATCAGCCTATATTATTAGTAATTGAAAAAAATATACCGTTAGATATAGAGTTACGCAGGAATGAAGTTAGTAGTCATGGGATAAAGCAGTCATATTGATAAATTAATAGATCATAACTTTTATCATTTCAACTTTGGAGAAGTCAGTAAGGGGTAAAAAGTTTTCTATTGTTTATGCTCATACAGAATCGGAATTTCACCCAAGTAGAGATTTCTTTAATGAAGTTTATCAGATGCTTAGAATCAGGTATATATATATATATATATATATATATAAAATTTATTTTTATCTCCTATCACGTTTGGAAATATTTCGTGACCTAACATTTCCATTGCAGATATTTCGATTTCCTAATCTGCATGTGCATGGTTCATCCGAATTTTTATACTCGCAGCATTAACTGGTTATTCACAACATTCAAAGCTCCAGAATTGAAACCAAAACTTTTCAATATTGCTAATCTACGACAACTCTACCGGATTTTGAATCCAAGCATTTTAGATTTACCTGATTTTATTTATGAACACGATAAACAAGTAATTTCCGATATGAAAATTTATTAATTGAACCAACTTGTTAAATTACACGTGATATTTTTAATTAAATAAGTGGTCAATTACCAATGAACTAATTGATCGAATTGTTATTTATTATTTCTAATAAATATTACTTACAACCTCATTCAAACATATATATGTACAATTGAATACCAGTTTCCATGAGTGCATATGTATTTATTAGATATTTTTTATCTACTTATATAATTGCATTACCACTAATAAATCAAGTAAACATTTATGTATCATTTATGAAAAGCATCTTACTTGTTAAATAAATATTTATAAATGATTATTAAATTGATTATTAAATAAATTAATATTTTGCAATATACATATATTAAATTAGTTATTTTTGGCATATTTTGAGAGCTCGAGTAATTTGAATGAAACATTGACAATAGAATGGCTTATAAAAATAGATTAAGCGTCAAGATATTCTTTTTGTGGAAATCATAATTTTAACAAAACAAGAATGAAATGTTTATGGATATATTTGAAGATGCCGTGATAGAAAATGAACCAATTAGCCAATTATGCTATATTATAGTATTTAATTAAATATATTTTGAAATTATGTCTTGATCGATATTTTGTTTTATATATTCATCTATTTCTGGACAGTCCAAATCACCCCCTGCTTGTTAGTTTTGATTTTTGTTTGCCCAAAAATAATATAAACATTTGAATAAAATGTATAACTAAACCAATCGAATCATTATAAATAATAAATGAGTATTTGAAATTATTACATATTTAATATTTGTTTCAATATGCTGATTGTTTAATGAAAATTAATTTTGTGAATTTTACGCAATACAATTTTAATCTTACTTTTAAAATTATTGCTCACAATATAACAGTGAATATATAGTATAAGTGATGTTTGAATGGCGTTTTGTAATAATTATAAATTTATTTTAATATAAAAAATCTTTAGACTTGTATAGAAATGAAATTAATAAATCCATGAAGTTTTAAATTCAAAACAATGAATGGTAAGTATTATTGAAAAGTTTTGCTAAAAAGCTTCAATGTAGAATTCTCTCCATTCCCAATTATTCTTATAAGTACTATTATCTGTTATATCTGTTATAAGTAGCTAAAAGTGGTTTTCGTATAAAAAGTCAATTAAATTTTATTAATTCAAGTAATAATCTCGATACTTTTATTCAAACTAACACTCCTTAAGAAAATCATTCAATTTAGCAATAAGAAATTCAACAAACAATATCAAACAACAACAATTACCCACAAAATCTTCAATTACATTCACTTTTTAAAAATTATTGAATTATTAAATTGTTAATTGATATAATTAATCTCTTTAATTAATTAACTTATTGATTTCTTTTCAATTGACATTGAATTTATTATAAATCTTGAATATTAATCAGTAAAGATGTCGATGTTTTTATGATATTCACGAATTTTCGGTACTCGCCTTGTCAAGTGATTTTGATCTTATATATATATATTCATTCGCACACTTACCAAATTCTTAATCGAAATATTCTCATTTACGTCTTCTCATGTCATTAACACTAAAAAAGTCAGCTTCGAAAATGTAAATAGGATAAAAAATTGATCTATTGGCGAAATTCAAATGAAGTTATTTGAAATTCTATAAGCAAAAAATAAATCAAAAGGTACTAATATAAATTAATTATTTTTTACACGTAAAATAAATTTGATCAAGTTGAAGATGACCTCGAATCATTTTATATTTTCTAATAAAAGTTGATAAATTTTATTCGTTTATATTTAATTAATATATAAAATTCATAATTTTTTAATACCCGTCGAATAATCTTCTCTTATCTTGACTGATATCTTTCTATTCTAATTTCTTATTTGTTGGAAATTTCTAACTTTTGAAATATATTAAAATTTTGGAATTTCTAAGAAGATTTTTCCCTTAAATTATCTAACTGAATTTGACTATTTAATTCATTGGAATAATTAATTTCCTAAAAATATTTTTTTCCTCAAAAACTCATTAAAACATTAAAATACATTAGAAACTTTAGAAAAAATCATTTTCTTTTAGATTGTATTTTGTTCGTTCGATTTGATTAATAAATAAACTTTTATAGCCATGCGGTAAATTTTCATAAAAACTATAAAGTTAGGAATAAGTGGAATAAGGATTTTTCATAGTATTTTTAAGAAAGTTATAAATCTTTCTATTTTTTTCTCTAGGTTGGTGGTACAAATCGGTACAATAAAATAGTCAGTGAAAATGCTCTCACAGCCAATGTTACCAATCACATATCTACAACCCCTGGAAACGTCAATGCAGAATTATAATCCATTGAAATATAATGAAACCGTTTCAATGATTTTTTTATGATTTATTTAAATTTAATTGAACAATTCGTTAATTTATATAATTAATTCACAATCATATACTTGATTTACATTCTTTGATATTTTATATAGAAAATATTTTTTTTATAATTTTTCAATAAATCTTTTTCAGCGAACTTTATTCCGATATAAAAATTTGTTACTTTTATTTTCATTTTAATTTTTAAAATTATTATTGATTGATTAAATATCTGCCTGTTAAAATAAATAATGTTTCCAAAAATTATTTATTTTAATTAAAAAAGATTTTGAATACAATTTTTTTACTATCACGTTTTGAGGAGTTAAAATTAAAAGTGAAACTTAAATCCACGGACATTCATTGAATCTCTTATAAAACTTGATCGTGCTATTCCACGAATCAAAAAACCATCTATCGCAGCTAGTTTGGAAACTGTTACTTCTAAAGAATTTTTTAAAAAAAATCCATAATAGCTTTAGGATGTTTTTGGCTAATAAAGTTTCATCTGATTCCGATGTCACACTCTTTCAATATAATCCTATGTATTGGTTTAAGGTGAGTTATCATTTGACCTGTGGATCCACATGAGTATGTAAAAGTATTTTTACAAATTGTGTATCGCGCTTTAGTCAAATCGTTGGACATCTTGTTAAAATATTGTCAAACTGGTGGTTGCATATATTATTTCCTGGCATTATATATTCTGTATAAAAGGATTTTGTTGGAAAACTGTGATAATATAATGTTTAAATTTAGATCTAATAAAGTTATATTGACCTCTTTGTTAAACTTATGACAAGAAAAAAATTAAACTACCGTATATACTCGCGTATAAGTCGAGTAAATTTTAAGAAGTTTTTATGTCCTAAATTGGAAACCTGCGTATAAGTCGAAGTAACAAAAATAAAAAAAGGTTTAATGATTGTATTAAAAATTAATTTGTACGTTTTTTGACCCGCGTATAAGTCGAAGTGGCTATTTTGACTTGAAAATTTGACGTAAATTTCTCGACTTTTACGCGAGTATATACGGTAAATCAACTATCGAAGTTTTTATATAGTATTATAGGTTGTACCTAGCAACAAACCATAAAAAATATTGTTGCTAATAGGAAAAAATGAATAACCGAAAAACCTAAAAAATACTTGTGCGGTTTCGGTTACGGTTTTGTGACTCAAAAACCGGCGGTTTTGGATTCGGTTTGAACGGTTTCAGAAACCCATTACATTACCGATTTTGAAAAAAAGTGTTATCAACAAATCTTTGAAAATTGCGTCACCTACATTTGAAATTATTTAGTCACTGAACTGAATTTTTATAAAATGAGATTAATTTACTCAAATAACCCAATCCCCCTCCGCGGTAGGAGCACTATTTGTTAATACCCATAAGGTTTTTTGGTGCCCCGACTTTACCGCCGCGACATAACCACCGCTGTTAAACGACGACAATGCCTCTGCGACAATACCGCTGCCGACATAAGCGCCGCGACAAAACTATTAAACTTGTTCTCTAAATTTTACTTTTATTTTTGTGATATTAAATTGCCATTTGCATAAATTAATGTCTAATTTTTTAAATATATTATTTACAATAAATTAAATAATATACTTTTATTATTAATCGTAATAAAAAAAATATTAAAAAAATATTGTAGTTTTTCAAATACATTTTTACGTATGGGGGTGGCGGTTTTGTCGATACAGCGGTTTTGGTTCCACGACAAAAGGTTCACGATAAAATGTTCACAGACAAAAGGTTCATGGACAAAAGGTTCACAGACAAAAGGTTCATGGACAAAAAATTAATGGACAAAAGGTTGGTTTCATTATTTTTTTGCATAATATATTTTGTGTTATTGTCATCTATATACTGATTTTGATACAAATAAAGTTTACTATGTTCAAAATGACTAAAAGTCAAACCAACTTTTTAAAATTTTATTTTGTAGACCATTTGTCTGTGAACCTTTTGTCCCTGAACCTTTTGTCTGTGAACCTTTTGTCGTGATACCAGCGGTTTTTTACGGTATCGACTGTAGTTTTAACACGCAAATAACTTGGTGTGTGACCTATATTATAAAATTTATTGATTTTTCTAATTAGTAGAAAATGTTGTCCAGTAGATCCGGTTGTATTTAAAAAGTTTTGCATTTTCTACATAGGTCGAAAATTTGTTTTCATTTTTAAATGAGCAATTGAGTATTTAAGACTTCAAAAATTGAATAATTATTATTTAGAAAATAAAGTAATTTATTTACATATTCATAAAGCGTAACATGGATGAAATTATTATTATAATAACCAATTATATTATTTAATACCATAAAGAATCCTGGATACAAACTGTAAAATTTTAAATAGTAATGAAATAAAATTTCTCTAAAATGTGTAATGAAAATCTAAATATCATTGATAAAATGTTCCTCATGGTTTATCCCCCAATTTTTATTATCCTCCGATGTTTCAATAATTTAATTATTTTTATTTTAATGACATTTAATTTACATAAAAACCGAAAAGGGCAAAATCACGTAACAATAAATTATTGGACCCTCTCAATGGGCGACGGGATGTCTTGCATTTTTCATATGTTGCCAAAATGGATCAATTTCACTTTCAATGTCGATTTATTTTCAAAATCAGAACTTTTGTGTCGAATATTTCCGAAATTTATTCCTTTTACAGCGAGTGATTTCCGTATTTGGCTCGTTGTCTTGATGACCACCGACCGATTTGCAAGAATTTATTTCTCAATTCAATTTAAAATTATTTTTTCAAATTAAGCGCGTTTACTGGTCATTAATCCTATTGGTTATTGTCTCATTTGTAAAAAATTCTCAACATTTTGATTTTAATAAAATGTAAGAAAATATTTCCCATGCAGTTCAATTCAAACAGATGTGAAGTGAATCGGGTATCAAAAACTTTGACCAGAGTTTTCTTGTCAATATCTATTTCCTTTTCTATTTTTTTAACACCGTATATTCTCCTGTTGCCGTTTGTAATTTTTCCTTTTACTGATGTCTGTGAGAAATCGATATATTTCTTTATTCTACATCTCACACAAAGCATATTATTTTTAAACCACTTCACTAATTTTTATTTTTATATTCTGTTGTCGGTGTCATACCGAAAAACACTAAGAAATTTCTTTTTACAGTTCAGAAATCGAATCACATCCCAATTGTACAATCTATTTTTGATTGATTACAAACATCGGTCATAAATATTATTTGATTGTAATTTGATTTAATTAATTAATTATTTCAACATGTAGTTGAATTTAGGTATTTATTTATAATAAAATTTTATATAGACTCACAGCCGGATTTACTCTTGAGGGTGCCCAAGGCTAAAAAATTTTATGGGGTTATTTTATAAAATTTTTTAAACAAAAATTTTAATTTATTTCCTGTTGTTAAAATAATAGTTTAATTTCGAAATTAATATTACGTTTATTCATATATAAAAGATATAAACATGAAGTACAATTCATAAAAAAAACATTTTATTTAGAATTATTTCCTACATTTTTTCTCTGCAAAATCTTCAACAGCAACTATATATTATAACTGTAAAACATAAATTTAAAGTTATTACTACAATTAACCGTTTGCGGACGATAGGCCAGCACTGCTGGCAACGAATTTTGTTCCAGACGTTCTACAATGTATAATGACCAGCTGTGCTGGCCAAACTTTTAAAAAATCATACCACGATATCGGGCATTCGTATACTAAAAGATTTTATGCTAAAAAATAATATATTAAAATACTACTTATTAAAATTAATTCCGTCCGCAAACGGTTAACTTTAATTCACTTATTTTTAAATTATAACCATAAGTTCTCATAAGACGTCGATTCCTCAAAATATCTTTACATAAATTTAAAATTTATTACTTATTTTGAATTATTACATTAATTTATCCGTTTTTTAAAATTATCACCTTAATTTCTCATGAGACATCGATTCTTCAAAATATCTTAACAAAAATTCCTATAAAAAATCCCAGAGACCTAAAAAATATCTTCACTATAGTGTGATTTTGAAAAACCACCTGTTGCTCACTGCAGCGCAAGCTTTTTAGCAAGCCATTATTTCTAGGCTTTTTAACGAGAAAAATATTTAGGCTTTTTCACAGAGAAAAATTACTTAGGGTTTTTTCGCGAGAGCTGGAATTCCAGGTACAAAAATCCAAGAGATCAAAAATACCATAGTATGAATTTTGAAAAAACACTTGTGGCTTTCTTCATCACAGGCATTTTTAACGAGAAAATTATTTCTAGTTCATTTGACCAGAAAAAACCCTGTGGCTTTCTGCCGCAATCGAAAGCCCCCGTAGCTTGCTGCAGCAAGGAGAGAAGAAGACGGGTAGACCTACAATGGTTGGTAGTGGAGCCATTATCATGGAGTCATTATCTACCTACTGAACGCCGCAATCCAGTCCTGCCAATAAAGCAAATCAAACTGACCGGGAATCATAAATCTTCGCGGAGAAATCCCAATTCCATTCGAACCAGTTAATTTAATTGCTTTAAATTATTTTTCATTCGTGTTGATTTACATTTCCAATATTTTGCTACAATTGTTTGTCGTTTCAGCTTTACCTGTCATGAAATTTCAGAATTAAAATTTATTTTTTCACTATTTTTTCCACTTCTCATTTAATTGAATTTCTAATTAAACAAAGTTATTTTTTTAATTTTCAAACATTTCAAATTTATTTTAATTTTGTTGATTAATATTACGAAATATTTAGCAAGCTATTTCGCATGAAATATGCTGCCAGTTGCTTAATTGCAAATTCCGAACAGAGAAGCTGATGTGGATTAATTACTGATGCTGAAACAGATTTTTTTATTCCATGAAAAAATATTTTTTTTCTTTTTTTCTTTCCTGTATAAAGTTTTTACTCAAACTTTCAGACCAAATCTCAATTAAAAATGTATCAGACCTTGCATGCCTTTAGAGCAGTGTCTGCCAAACATTTTTCGTTCGCGCAACACTAAGAAACTGCCTTTTGTTTTGCGGCACACTAAATAAAAAATATCGGAAAAATTAAATATAACTTGAACGCCAAATTGAGAGACGAGCCCAGGAATAATAATAAAAACTTAGTGAGGGAAGCCCGATAGATTGTTAAATGATCAGAATAAGTTTAGATAAATCATCAAAAACGGGGCCAAGTAATTTACCTGTCGTTGAGGCAATTAGACTCGAAGTGAAAGAATAATTGTTGAATGGCCAATAAATTGTTTTGATATACAGGGTATAAAAAAGAGCTGTTGAAAAGCGAATGGTTAGTTGGTCAAATAATGCAATAAAGAATTTTTAAACGTTTGCGAGCTCCAATAGAAACAAAAGATAAAATCTTAGTGAAATTAAAGAAAACTATAAATTATCTTACCAGAAAACGTTATCCATTGGGCAAACTGCCTTATAGATTATTTCGAAAGAAAGGTGCAAATACGGTGACAAGTTGTAATTGAATAAAGTGTTCTGTGTTGCGTTTTATTTATATAACTAAATAACCCAACAATATTAGATAATTTGAAGTATGCAAAAAGAGTAAAATCGTATGTTTTGTCCATAAGAGTCAACTTAGAAAAATAATTCTCTAAATATATACGATATGATTCATTTGAGTAGAGAGTTTGAACTGGCTTATGATGAATTATAAAATTATTTAGATCAAATATTGATAAATGACTTAATTTTAATAATAGTAATTTTGAGAGAAGTAATTCCTCTTTGAGAAACGGCATTAATGCGATTAGGATCAATTAGCAATTCCTTACGGCTCAATGATCCAATGATCAGGCAATGTCAGAAATTCTGAGTCTAACAGACAATGATTGATGGTTCATATAACTTTGATTTGCAAGGTCGAATATATTATTGTCATGGTTCATATAATGTTTAAAAATATCAGGTGATCTGAGACCTATTTTGGGATAATTTATTTTCAAAATACAAAATCTCATAATAATTTTTGCTTGTCATGAAAATCATTTATTATTCTTTGTTGTCTTATATCACATTCGAAATTGTAACTTAATCTTTTAAAATTAATTAATTAAAATTCTTGAATTTAGTTGTAATTATTCTCACAATATCACCAAGCATAATTCATATTTATTTATTTTTTAAACTATCGATCAGTATTTGTTTTATTTTTATTATAATCTCTATCGAGAAGCGGAATATTATTGGTGCATTGCGCCGAATCTCGGCATCTAGCAGCATTGTGATTGATTCAATTATTTTTGCCATAAAATCTTTTGTGCGATATATTAATACTTTTGGTGATTTTTAAATAATATTATTGATTAAAAGGCACAAGTAGTCAGTAGTTTAACTTCCCTTTTTAACTTCCTTATAAAGTTCTTGATGGCCAGCCATACAAACCTGTAAATTCCGTTGGAATTTTAATGCACTTTCCACGTTAATTAAATCAGAAGTTAGTTGATACATTTCACCTTCAACTTCGACTTCGTCACTATGGTTCTCATTAATACCATTAACTGTTATAGCTTCAATCAAGTCCTCATCATCTAAAGGTTTTTCAAGCATTAACTCCTCTATATCTGCAACTTGCATATTTTCAAAGCCCTCACCACCAATTTCGTGTGAAAGCGTTACAATTTCAGAACAGAGTTACTAATTTTAACACTCTATCCAAACCACTAAACTTTTTCCATTTTCTCCGAGATGATATTTCCGCTATATGACGATGGTTTGGAACTGATTTTCGATCCAGAAATTACTGATCGTCGAATGAAATCCTCACTTTTTTTTATGGTTCTGATAGTCGCTTCACTTAAACTAAAATCTTTGCCAACAGATGTGGGACCTACGCCTCTCTCAAGACTGTCTAAGATTTTTATTTTAGTTTCCAAAGAAATCGCTTGTTGCTTCCGATTATTTTTCGTTGGTTTAGGCATCTTATTAATCGGCTATAATAAAAATTAAAATAAAAACACTTAGTAAAAAATTTTAAATCTAAAAAAAATAACATTACCAGTTTATTAAAACTTCCTTATGTAAGTAAAATTTTCTAAAAAAATATTTGTCAAAATAACAATAAAAACAAAATTAAAACATAAAATTTTTTGGAAATAGTGTTAAACCGAATATTTCGTGCAAAAAAAGAAGATTTGTTCCTTTTTGTGGACCGTGTTATTTCAAAATTGTGTAAAAAAAGACCGTGTAAAAAAAGAGTGGGGTGTATATATAAAAAATGGTTAAAATCAATAAAAGTACAGAATTAATTAAAATTTACCAAAAATTAAAAATCAATATTGAAATGGGAAACGGAAATTGTTGAACTCCAAATCGAAAGACAAATTCAGAAATTATAATGAAAATTTAATGAGGGGTTCATGTGGAACATTATAACAAAAAAACAAATTAATCCGTAATGGGAAGTACGAGTTAATAAGAAGCCTTAACCCATGGGAAACCCGATCGCTGAAGGGAAGCCGAAGCACAGTGGGACCCGATTGATTAGATAAGGCAGGGAATTAACCCGAACGCCAATCTGGGACAAACAAATTAAAGTAATTTAAAAATCCCCAAATATTTACCTAAGATTCATTATAGATAACTGTTTGCAATAATCCTAATTCTATGGATAATTGCCCTTTCAGTAAAAGTATAAAAAGAGAGCTCAAAAACAGACAAGCCGCCATTTGGTCGAAGAAACAAGAGTAAAGTTTAGCGAAAAAGTCAATCAACGATAGGAGGACGAAATTCAATAATTGGAAGTAAAGTTAAATTCTCGTACCAGAAAAGGTGATTGCCCATTGGTTTTTCTACCTTAGTGAGCGATATTTATTTAGGGAGAAAAGTGCAAATCTAGTGATGAATTGTAATTTTAATTGAAGTTTAATAAAGTTATTCTGTGTTAGGTTTCGATTAATTTGGTTAAATAAGAATACGTGGAGTCAGAGAAAACCGACTTGAAAAATAATAACCCAATAATTTGAATGAATCTGAAACACATCTTTTGTAATCATACTTAATAAATTTTCTTTTTTTTGTTTAAAATTTCTCTATTTTTTAATTTTCAGTTTGATGTAATTGAATCGCAATTAATACTTTTGTAATTTAATTTAAATGTATTTAAAGTTATTTTATTTAATAATAATAAAATTATAATTTTTCTAATATTTTTGTTCATTGTTAAAATCGCATTTAATTTTCAATTAAAATTAAAAAGGATAAAATAATTAATTAATTCTTAATTAAGAACGACAAAATTTATTATCACGAAATCATCCAAGGCATTTTATTCATACTCAATATAAAAATTAATCAGTTGTTAATATCTACTGAAAAAAACTTCGAAAATGTCATTTAGAATTCCATTAACAAGTGGACATGTACAAGTAAATGAATGCCATTTCAATGCGATTTAGGAAAAATCACTTCAATAATATTTAGAAAAATATAAATTTTTCATAACTTTTTAAAATTGTCATTTCTGTCGAATTTCAACGAACAAATTAAAGTACATTTTCATAATAAATATAAATAATATACAGCAAATCAAATCAAATGAACAAATAATATTTCATAAATTGACGTGATTGGTGGAAATTACAATAATTTGTGATTGCCGATTATTTAGATTTTATCAAAAACATTATAGGATTTTGTTTTCATTGTTGGATTTTTTATAAATTAATTTCAGATTATTTATCAAACAAAAATTTCCTGATTTTCAAATAGCCTAAGGTAAGAATTTTTTTATTTGTATACCTTTTAGGTTTTTGGTATTAAATATCTTGAGTAAAATCTGGACAGTAATTTGACGGATAAACAAAATTGTTTATAACAATAACCAAAGCAAAGGTTGTTGAAAAATTAAATTAATTTTATAGAATATTGTTTAAATTCGACTTGAAATTGTGTAGAATGTGCTGAATCAGTTCTAATAGTTGAAAGGTTATTTTCATCTTTCTGAAGAATTGGCCATAAAGAAATGGCCATTTAATTATCAAGGTTCAAGAGAATATTTGTTTTGAAAAAATATTTTAATTATTTCAATTTCAAAACGTTATTATCATTATATAAACATTACAAGCTTTGTGATACCCAGTGCAACTCCCAATAGTAGACTAGTTTCGAGCTTTTGGCTCTCATCAGTACTATGCAGGAGACGCGAAGATATATAAGATTGCTGATTCACTTCTATTGCATACTTTACCTGCTACACTGGAAATCACATCACTTGCAAATTCGCTAAATCACAGAAACAAATATCTGCACACTTGCAAACATGACGTATGAAAAATCATATTCGCCTCTGGAGACACCGTGTACATCATTGCATCATACTGTCAATATTAAAAACAATAACTAGTAAAAGAAAATAATTCCAAAAAGAAAATATTTACCAACATTTAAAATTTATAAAGAATAAAAATCCAAACTATAAAACTTTATAATTTTTTAAAAAGGTCTCTGCCACTTTGATCCTTTTCGTATTGTATTTCTAATCCAGAGAAATTATTTATGACTTTCTCAAAAAATTTTTCATTTCATTCCAATTCTATCAATCTTCTTCTACATATTCCTTTTGGATTTTCCCCTGTAAATTGCTTTCGTTTTAATTTTTTTTTCTCAAACGGAGGCTATTACAAAAATTATGCTGCTGTGTTTTTTGTTGTATTTTTTTTTCTGAACCAGTTTTCGAAAATCTAATTATTGTACTTTTCACACTGTAACCTATGATATGTAAAGTTCTAAAACTCTCATTTGATAATCTATCCGTTGAGATCTCTTCCTCTGTAATTCTCCTTTGTAATGATTAATGATTGTATAAATAAAAAAAATTATGCTCGCCATGAATTAATATATCAAAATGATACTTTCCGAGAAAGTCAATTGTTGACCTTTTCGTTTGTTTATTTGACACGGGATTTCTGTAATTAATTAGTTGATTAATTAATAAGTTAGACAAGTTTGAGTGTCTTTTCGGTCATTTTTATTTCTGAACCAGTTTTTGAAATTCTAATTTTTGTACTTTTCACACTGTAACCTATTAACCTATCCAAAAGGATATACTTGTCATTGGATATGAATTCCAGTGGTATATCTTTATCATTTATTCAATCTTTAGTTTGTTCATGTTTTACTTCATTTATTTTATTTAACAAGCCCCCCCCCCCCTCCTTGATTAAAAATAGTTGGATAAAACCTTTTGTTCTTTATTATAATTTACAAAATAATTTAATTTCATTAAAAAAAATTCCTTATTCCATTCAAGTGAAATAATAAAAGATCCGAATTTTCAATTTAAACTTCAAAAAAGGTTCCTGGAAATCTCATTAACCACGGAATATCATTTGAAGTTATTTTTAAATTTAATTTCAGTTTAAAATATTTCTGTTTGACGAAAATAAATTATAATTAGTAAATTAATTAGTTAGAGAGCGATCGGAGGTTGGATACATTGTTGATATAAATTGGTTTTTACTTGTTTTAATCATTTCTTAATGTAGATGTTCAGGTTTGTGGAAAATATAATTAATATCGTTTTCAAGGGGATTTAAGTGTTTAGAAATTATATTTTCTTAAAATAAAATTTTAAGTATGTCGCGGTAGATGAGCTTTACATTGTATATTTTTATTATTATAATTATTATTATTATTATAATTATTATTATTAGAATTATTATTATTATTATTATTATTATTATTATTATTATTATTATTATTATTATTATTATATTATTATTATTATTATTATTATTATTATTATTATTATTATTATTATTATTATTATTATTATTATTATTATTATTATTATTATTATTATTATTATTATTATTATTATTTTACGACGTAAACGATTGGATAAATGAAGATAAGTAATATATAATATACTCGCTGGGGTACCCGGCGTTGCACGATTTAAAAAATAGTAAACAGATTCAAAATAAAGAAATTTATTTCAATTCATTCAATTAAAAAAATAATTTCAAAAATACATAAAAATTTAATTAAAAAAATGTACATGTAATTTATATATCACTTATGATAAAGCTTGCCGATTGACTATATTTTTGGTTTTCCTTCTGGTGTAATAAAACATATCACACGACCTGTCCCGAGTCAAATAAGGGTCACATACAAAATTTCAGCACCCCAGGTCCAACGGTGGGGAATTCTATGGGTAACAAACAAACAAACTTTCATCTTTATGTATTAGATAATATAATATAATATATAGATTGCATTGTTAATAAAGTTTCAATATTGTTGGATTTTAATCATTAAATGGTGAACCGAGAGCCGAAATGTTATCTCTACGCAGAAATTTCAAAGAATAACATCAATATAATATTCTTATTTGTTTTAATATGAAAATTAATTAATTTGAAATTTGATATTTGTTTGTGTTTTTAAAAGATAAATAATTTATTCGATAAAATAATTTATGAATATAAAAAATATTTTCTTGATTGATTTAGTCTCAAAAGATAATAAACTATCGAAATTGAAAATTAATATAAGTAGAATATGTTTCCATTTCGGATGTGGCTTTAATTGCCTAGTAAAGCTATCAAATTTAGTCTATTTATTAATTATGACACACATAAATTTGTTTTAATTACTATAAAACTCCATTTTTATGTCTTGTAGTTGCCAGAATTTATTTGTTTATCAAATAAACAAAAGTTGAATATAAAACAATGCTCATAATAAAATAATTATTTATTTCCATTTTAGTCATAATCAAAATTTATTTCTTAGAAAATCTGATAACGAATTAATATTAAAGTTTTCTATATAAGTAAATGGAGGTGTCACTGATGGACCACCGCTCCACCTAAAAATATGTAAGTCAAATCGGAATTGTATTTAGTTCACAAAAATATATGATGTGTATATTCAAAAATGCATACTTTCCATGAAAATTAGCTCCAAAGTCTCTAAATTAAAATGTAGGTCACGCCATAATATAACAACTTCTATATATTATGAAAGTTAGGCCACTCTTATATTATAGAATTATAGTTATATTCTTTTTGAAAAATATAAAGGTAAACTTATTGATTTTTTATGAATTTTATTTATATAGTTCAAAAAATACTTAAAAAAGTATTTAAAAATATTTAGGTCACATCCCTTTATTATAGAAATAAATTTTACATGTAAGATTTTTAATATAGAAAACATTTTTATAGGAAATAAACAGTGTATATTCTTGTTTCATTAAATAAACAAAAAAAACTTCCCAAAATTAAAAATCCCCAAATTAAATTTTCAAATCAAAATTTCCCAAAATTTTAAAATTAGTAAAACTCGAAAGAAAAAAATATAAAATCCAAAATTTAAAAAAAATGTTTAGAAACAATTTCTAAACAGTTTATTTTATAAACATCAAATCTTTGAAATCAGATAAATATTTTGATATATATATTTACTAAAAAAACAAAGAATAAAACCATCATCAATCGCCCGCCGCCGCCCGAAGGGGTTGGCGCGGAAATTTGTAAATTCAAAGTTAAATTTTTGTCGCCAGCCCCGGTTTTAAAAAATGTTTTTAATGTTTTTAGTAACATTTTGGAATTTGGTTAAATATGTCATTTAAAATAATATTTTCAGACAATATTTAATAAATTCATTGGTTAATTTATATCTTTGTGAGAAATACATGATCATTTATTGACAATTCATTAATAATTTTGGTATAAATTCTTTATCATTTGGAGTAATTTTAGTCAAATTTCTATCTTTGTTATTATAAAAACATGACTGCAACGTAAAATACTACGTAATACAACATTAATATAATATTTCCCAAGACTAAAATTCATGAACTAGTGAATAATATGTAGGATTAATTTCATCAACCATATATGACTTTGTTAAACATTCATATATTTGACTAAAAATTTGATTAGAAATATTCTTAAATTATTCGCACAAAATATCCATATTTTGGTAAAAGTTACTCAAAAATCTTAGCTTATAAGACACGTATTCTCACAAAGATATATTACACCCAATGATAATAAATTAGAATTCTAACTAATATGCACCTTAATTGGTTAACCAAATGATAATATTATGACTCCTTCTTGCCTTGAACAAAGATAGAAATTTACTCCAAATGATAATTTCTACTAAAATTATTAATGACCAAGTATTTTTCACGAAGTTATATTAACTATTGTAATGAACATTAAATGAATAAATTACCTATGAAATGCTAAATATTCATATTTTACATTTTGCTATATATTATTTTAAATGACTAAAAAATGACAAAGTTAACCAATAAATTAGTTGCTCGAAATAAGAATTCCGTAAGTTATATTTACAATATTCACGAATTTCTGATAAATATGAGCATCTCATTAAGAATTTCTAACTAATATACCATTGTATATATACCATTGTGAGCTTTACCCAGAGGGGGGCAAAATATGTTGTCGGATAAACTCTTATATAAACACTTATAACAAACAATTACGTGACCACATGGTAAAAATAAAGCCGAAATTTAATTTTCTTTACAAATTGAACAAATTAAATACCTTTTCTTATCATCGTTCAGTTCTTCCGTTAGCTTATTTTCAATCAAATCAGCTTTCGCTATCCATTCATAAATCAATCTACTATATCCCGCTTTCAACCTCAAATACATAAAACCAATATTTTTCTCTTACATTATGACGTGTGATGCAATTTTCAGTAGTGCAATGCATATATGGAATTTAAAATCAAGTAAATAGCATTTTAAGGTTTTGAAAAATATCAATGCGTTGCGTCATACGTGCGTTTTTGAGGCAAGCCAATATTTTTCTTTTAGATTATGACGTGTGATGCATAGATGGAATTTTAAATCAAGTATAGCATTTTAAAGTTTTGAAAAATATCAATACGTGCGTTTTTTGATTTTCGAACACACTGATTCGAACGTATGCAATAAGATTCACGTGAAGGACTTGGGATTTTGAAAAAAAGGCGCCGTAGAAAAACCTAGTAAAATATAAGAATTATGCTAAATATGTAAAACCCATAATATTACGGGTTTGCACATTAAGGGGTTAAATATATTCAACATTTGGCCCACAAGGTGTTTATTAATAAAAATATGGCCGCTTTCGAGAAAGTTTGGACATGCGAAATTGGAAATCTTTAAAACGAAGGTTCTTACCTTGGTTGCGATTGACGCCTGTGAATTAGTTTGATGTCAAAATAAAATAAGCAAAACCCAATGCCAAATCACTGAGGTATATTAATCATAGGGTATCCTTTATATTCTTCTAAAGCTCGTTTACCGGTGGAAAAATTGAATAATATTAATATTGCAATTTTCATGGTCATTTCAATTTGGTTCATGCCGCGAAATTACATATGAAACAAACATTTCATTAAAGGATTTCATTAAAACAAAATTTAAAGAATTTTATTTTAAATATGGCATCAATTTGAATTCTATCAACAAAAATATTTTTATAAACAGTTTTTTAGTTATTTTCCTCAGATATTGTGAAAATAGAAATTTTCTAATGAGAATTAACTTAAAATAACATCAGAAATCTAAAAATAGTTTTATATTGAATTAAATTTAATTAATAAAAGTTTAGAAATTAAATTGGAAATTAATTTTAAAATTTGTATTATTTTTAATTAGTTATAATTTATTCCAATTTGAAATATTAAATTAAATTTCCAATGAAAAATTTAAATTTCAGTTAAATATCAAATACTCAATTAAAAATTTGAGAATCAAATGTAGGAACTTAAAACTAATTCGTACAATATATTTATTGAAAGCGACACCAAATTGACCGATCATAGAAATATCTGCTCCAGCAGTCAAGGCTTCCATGAAAGCTTTGATACCTGATCTGGGGATTTTACCAAGATTGTTGATGAGTTCAGCATTGGTCATACCGACTCCAGTATTGTACAATTTCAAAGTATTGGAATCTGTATCTGGAATTACTTTAGTCATTAACTCCTTTGGCTATCGAAGACTGATGGTCCGTCAAGCTCTTGCAACGAACTTTATCAATAACATCACTAGAATTGGAAATCAATTCTTTAATGAAAATTTCTTTGATTGAATAGAAAATGATGGTGATCAAGCTCATCAACTAAGAGATCTCAGTTTGGAAAGCAAAGGTTTCAGCTTCACGAATGTTTGACATTTATTTAAAAGATTTTTAATAAGAATTAACGGTGGTGATTTTCGAAAGAAGCATGAATCTTATTTTTTGAATATTTAAACAATCATTTTAATTTAATTAATTTATTAATGTATTTTAAATTTTATTATTAAATTATTATATTTATTAATTTGAAAGTCAGAGGCACTACACGACTTATACGTGGGTTTCAGAATTTGGACAAAATAAAATGTTTAAATTACAATTTCGACTTATACGCGAGTATATATAGTAATTATTACTATATAAAACTTGAAACTATATTAAAACAAAAAAATGTAGAAGACATAATTATATTAAATATTCTTTGTGCAATAATCTGCATGCAACAAAATGAAAAGTTTTGTTATTAATAATTAAAAATAACATAATACTTGAAATAAAATGATATTTATGCATCTTCAACCTCTTTCGGTGAAGCAAAATCCTCCTACAAGGAATAAATTGGGCGAGTTTGGGTCTGCTCATTCGTGGGAAATGAATATTTCATTCAAATTACAACTCTTCACCCTCTATCCAATCTACGATCTCCATGTTCTTAGTTTGCGGCAATAACTTTTAATTCATGTAGTAGACGTGCAGTGACTCTGTGGTTTGATGCGTTTAGGCGGAATAATTGATTTCTAATTGGATGTTACAGAATTAGCGCGCAGCAAGATAAGCGATGCGAAAGATGTTTAATATTTCTTGAAACTAATCAATTTTTCAAAATTAAATTCATGACTGAATGGTCTTGATTATAAGTGTTTACCAGGACCTGATTGCTATATAGGTTGGTCCTGAATAACCGACAGCTTCTCGGTTTCCTAGACCATTTGACTAATTTTTTTGAATTCCAGCAAAGACCGAAGAAAATAGCCTATGTCCAGACATAACCCAGTCATGTTAAGATAAACTAACTCTATATTCGACGTGCATTAGCAGTGAAGTTTGCGAGTAAGCATTTGTTAGTCCAATCAGGACATGAGGTTTGTCGTTTTGACTGAAAAAGCCCACTTTGTTTGATCTTAACATGAACACTAATTCGTCCAAGTGTCACATTGTTATTGTACAAAAGATATCATCGATGTGGTTGGTGTGAAAATCATTCTGTGCTATGATTTACTATGACACATGGCGTTGACCTTAAAGACTTGAAGTGAACCTTCTCTCATACAATGTTGTTCTATTTGTAGCAATATTCACTATATCTACCAGTAATGACAGCTGATATTTCTCGATTCTCGGTCTATCTCTGACTTTCATAGATATGGTAGTTCTGAATTTTCTTCAAATAGAGTGTTTAATTTTCTTTTCTTCTAATCTCTTACTTTCTGTGATTGCTTTGACTATCCATCTTCTTCATATGATTTTCAAATTATCCCATTTTTCTCTCTTTCAATTTTAAATTCAGTTTCTGAAGGAATTAAATTATTTTGTCGTTCATAGGCTGACCAGATTAGAGTTCAGAATACCAATCTGAGATTGTAAATGCAACCGACTTGCTAGCAACAGTCTCTGAATTATTACTTTAAGCGTCACTTCTTTCTCTCAGGCAGAACCACAGAATTCTTATGAATTTCCGTAGACACAGTTTTGAAAGTTTGTTTTATCGGTAGATGATGTTTGTTTAGTTCAAAGCGGCAAAAGAAATAATTTTTTTGTGACTAAAATTGCCTTTAATTCTTGCATCCAGCCATTATATTTCATTGCACTCCAATTTTCAACTAGTTCTTCTTGCCAAATCCTTTTGCATATTGTAAGATAGGCCAGCTGGTATGCGTTAAACAGACGCTGGAACATTTTTCTTTCAATTTAGCAATCAATTTTTTAAAAAGAAATTAA
Source organism: Schmidtea polychroa (assembly GCA_959609185.1). Classification (NCBI taxonomy): domain Eukaryota; kingdom Metazoa; phylum Platyhelminthes; order Tricladida; family Dugesiidae; genus Schmidtea; species Schmidtea polychroa. The sequence goes on from CAUHTR010001365.1 coordinate 77,272, forward strand.
GATTATTTGTAATGTTTTGAATAAACTTTAATTATTCATATGTATAATCAATGGACTCGTCTAATATGTTGATGCACTCAGTGATTAGAACGACTAAAATCTGAAGGATGACGGTGAGCGTAACTTTGATTCGGAGTTTACTTTATTCTTTCTTTCTTGTTTAGTTCGGTCATCGATTAACTGGAATTTGACCACTATTATACTTTCCTTTTATACCAACTTTCGAAAACAAAATAATTATATGAACTATATTTTGTATAAAACAAGACAGATGATCTCTAGGCTCTCTGTTTGTTCAACTAATTTACTATTAGATCGGGTTTCCCACATAACTAATAAATTATTTATTTATTTTAATTAATTTGTATTTTTTGAATATTTTTTTCTGGGAACTCTCATTGATTTTATGTTATTCTAATTGTATTCGTCTCATTATTTACCATTCGTTCATACCCGTTTCTCCAGAAATACGTCAATTTTTACTTTTTCAAATTTTTTAATTTTATAAATTTTGGCATTTTATCGATTTATACATAAAAATTTTTCCGCACAATCAAATTTCTTTTGCGCCACTCCCAGATGAACCCCAATAATTTTAATTTTGTATTATTGAACTATGAAATTAAATTTATTACTTCTTCTCAAACATTAAGTTTCAAAATTGAAATATTAAAATATTTCTTTAGAAATAAACAGAAAACTAATTTATAAAATTATATAATCAAATACTTCAGTTCCGTTAACTCCTTGCCTCCACATAAACTCACATTTAAGTGTTAAGTGTTAAAAGATTCATACTGTTACCATGAAATTTTCAATTGCAGAAATATTAATAGCAATAAAATCGATTTCATAATAATTAGTTTAAATAGATTTTGTGTTTGCTGAGCGTGTGTGCTCATTATTTTAAATGGCTGGATGTGTTTAATTCGTTGAATTGCAAACTTTTTCCACCAATCAAAATTGAATTTTGGATTTTTCAATATATTAATGTTGATTTTGAATAATTGATTTAGTTTTTGAGAATTTAGATCAAGTTAAAATCGAATCTTTCTGAATTTATTTGAAATTAACTTGGTGTTTTAATTTTTTTTGTGATTGTTTCAGAACTTTGTCTTTTGTTAATCAATCAAACTTTAAATCAAAATTTTGGAATTTCTTTGGGATTTTTAAATGATTTTCCATTTCAAAAAAGGTGAACCAATTTTAATACCAATAAATATAGCAGAAACTTTAATGAATACAGGTAAGATAAAATCGATGAAGTGTGATATGAAGGGTTCTATAAGTGATTCAGTAATTGACTCGTTGAACGAAAATAATATCAATCGAAATTCACCGAGAGAGTAAGAAGCTATCAACGGCAGGGTTTAGTTGGTTCGAATTTCAATGGACAAGTTCAATCGTGTGAACACAAATCTAATAATTTGATGAATTTCAACAAAACTAATAAAGATATGCATTTCATAAAATATCAGTATGAAATAATAATAATAGTAATTTTTATGGGAGTGAATTAAAAATAAGTACCGATTACCTTATAATAATTTATTTAACCACTAAATTCAAATTCTTTAGGTTCAATAATGGTAAAATAATAAATAAATTATTAAAATAATAACTAATAATATTAATAGTGGTATCATTAAAATCCTTATTTATTATTATTATTATTATTATTTAAAACAATAAAATGATAATTTAAGCCTTTTGCTGCAAATAATGTATTTAATGAAAGAATTTTCGACTATACGATAGTCCTTGTCAATCTCCTGGAATTTAGCAATGTTCTTCCCCAAAATACCCTTCAATCTTTCTTTTATTTCCTTTCTCTTAATTCTCATTGGTTGTAAATATAATGAATTGTTTTACTAAAAACTTTTAAAATTTTTACATTTAAAATTTCAAAATGACACAAACTAAAAATTTTTAAATTTTTTACAGCTTCTATAATTAGCTTCTAGAAGCCTAATAAAATATTTGAAAATATTTTAAATAAAGCCTCCAATAACTACTTATATATGCTATTTAAATATTTCAATAAATGTGTCAATTTTGATTTTCAAACCCTATTTTTAAAATTTTTTTCTATATTATTCTAATTATTACTTTTTAATTTATAATTTATTCTATTTTTTTTTAATTTCTTTATATATTGTCAGTTATTCTCAAAGTCAATGACAAAGATCAAATCCATGATTTCATTGATTTCTTCTTTAGTGTTGATCTTTGGCTGTCTGTTTATGATGAGAATTGCTTCTTTGATTCTGACATTTTTTTTTGGATGTTTCCATTAGCTATGATTTCTATTGAAATATTTTTTCTTTCCTCTGTTGGCTGACACTGCCGGAGATGTCTGCCCAACGAGGATGTTCCACCAGGATCTAGATGTTCTTTAACTCTTTGGTGCAATGTCCTGAGGGTACTTCCAATGTAGATTTCATTGCATACATTGCACGTGATGCAATAGACGATGTTTTTTCTAAAGCACATATCTTTCGGTGTCTGGCAGTTTTTCATTGTGCAATTGTTTTCTCTATTTATGTTGCCTGCCAGAGCCCTTCTCAATGTCCAAGATTTATGTGCTATCCGAATTGGAAGACCGGTACGTTTAAGTTCTTTCAGGATCTTGAAGTCGAGTATGTCACTGATGAATGGGATATTCAGATAGAAATATTTCTGATTCTTTTGTGTTAATTCCCTAGATCTTCTTGGGGTAGAATTCATTTTTTCAATGTCCTCACCTTGGTATCCGTTTCGGTGTAGGATTTTATTGAAATTTGATTGCTCTTTAAAGTTTTCGTTTTTCTCCGTGCATCGATTGGCTATTCTTCGTTTCTCGTTTCTTATGACATGTACTTTCTGTAAGTATGGAAGCGCTGATCTTTGGTGCATAAATATTTCTTTGCGAGCTGGTTTTCTGTAGAACCCGTATGTTGGAGTATTTTCTTCTATTTTGATTCTCAAATCCAATAAATTGAGGGATCCATCTTCTTCCGGATATTCGATTTCGAACTTAATATCTTGATGAGCCGCATTGAATGTATGAAATATTTCCTCCGCTTCTTTTCTGTTTTTGGTCGTGATGAAGATATCATCTACATATCTTGCATAGAAACCGATGGGTTGTATGGTCCTCAGTGTCTGTCGTTCGAGGTTATCCATAAAGATGATTGCTAGCAGTCCTGATATGCTAGAACCCATAGGCAGACCTTTAACTTGTTTATAGATATTTTGTTCAAAGGTAAAATAGGTGTTCTCGAGGATAACAGTAAGTAGTTTTGTGATATTCTCGATATTCATTTCCTTTATTAACAAGTTGCTTTCTCTTAATTTCTTTTCTAAACATTGAATAGCCTCTGTTGGTTCGATAGATGTGTATAGTGATACGACATCAAGACTAAATGGGTATTGGAATTCTCTATGACAAGTCATGTTATTATTTAGTCTTGTCATGAGGCAGTCGCTGCTTTGAAGATGGTGTGGTATCGTGTCCAATAAAGGTTTCAAGATCTTTGCAAGGAGCCAACTTGTTTTAGTTGTTGGTCCATTTTTGTTGGACACTATAGGTCTAATTTTGATACCAGGACCCTCTTTGTGAGTTTTAATTAGGTGGTAGAAGTTAGGAAGATCAGAATTTTTTGTGACGAAGCTGTTGGTTATTCTGTTGTTGAGCCTCATTTCCAAAGCTATGGCTTTCCATACTTTGTTGATCTTCATTTCGATGGTGTTTGGTGACAT
>CAUHTR010001366.1:0-81137 GCA_959609185.1 Schmidtea polychroa
ATTAACTATTATCATCCTACAAAAATTGAACTATCTATGCCCTCTTCTAATTAAATAATTATGTTTCACATTTAATGTTAAAAGTTATTTAATTTTCTATGAGAACTTATTAAAATGATTTCTTTTTTAAACAATTCATTTTATCCTTTACAGTTAAAATATAACTTTATTTCAATAATTATTAAATCTAAAAACAATATTATAAAATAATGTAAAATAGTTTTTGTGAGAAAAAAAATCATTAAATCGATATAATAATGTAAATATTTATAAATTAGAAAAATATTTCCTATGCGGATATTACTTTTAATCGATGTATTTTGTTGACAAGAATTTTATATATATATATATATATCGATTAAATAAAATTCAATTAAAGTATGAATCCAAATTTTATTTACACCACCTATCATTTTTTTGACTTCAAGTGTATAAGCCCACAAAGCATGTTCTCGAGTTTGAACATTTTTTGAAAAATCAGTTTCAGATTCAGCAGTTCTAGCTGTTACAACCAAAACTGTACAATCGACTTGACTAGTACCTGTAATCATGTTTTTAATGAAAGGCTTTTTTACGTATTTTTTTAATGTACCTGACAGAAAACGATTTTCTTTGTGCTATAACTGCCGCACAGGCCCGTACCGTCGGGGGGCCCAGGAGGGCCCGCCCCCCCCCAAATAAAAAAACGGACATGAATAAAAAATTACATTCAATATGTTTGATAAAAGAAAAATTGCTATCGTGCACACATGCATTGACATGGGTGTGCATGAGTTGCACATGTAGAGGTTTATGTAGTGCGGACGGGGGTAGGATGTTCCATCTATCTGCCTCACTGGAAGAGACTGGCATGTGAAGTCGGTGGCGTGGGTAGGGTGCGTGCTGTCTGTCTTTCCTGCCTCACAGGTAGTAACAACGCATGGAGGCATGATTGAGTGTCAGAGCACGGAGTGGGTGCATTGTGGTCTTTATACGATGGTAGAGAGATAGGCCAATGAGAGCACATCACATGTCATTATACTCAACTCACTCCTATGGCAGAGTGACATGTTAATTGATCATATTTTGTAACATTATTTTCATCGTATTAGAACATGTCGACACAAAAGAGTATCATGAATTTCTTCCAAGTCATTCCAAAGAATTCTGTGACTTCAGTCACTTCATCCAGTGATAGTATCTCTGCTACTATGTCCTCAACTAGTGCTAGTCCTTCATCTGTACCTGCTATTTCATGTATCCGTGACAGTGCAGTGATGTCCTCATCTTCTTGTGCACCTGCTAAGACTCTGTCATTTACTAAATGTGATCTGGGTGAAGAAATGCCACGCCAGCCAACTGATGTAAATTTCCCAAAGACTTCGTTTGGTTCAAGGGAACGCTCATTTTCGTCTAATGGAAGACCATATTTGGAGTACTCTATTGAGAAAGATGCAGTCTTCTGCTTTTGCTGTAGAAAATTTTCATTCCCGGCTCTGCTGGCGAAAGTGCTTTCAGAACAGGAGGATTCCGAAATTAGAAATCGGTTTTAGAAAAAGGAAAAGGTTTTCAAAAGCATGAATCTTCTGCTGGCCACATCCATGCCATGGAACGCTGGAAAGAGAAACAGCTGAGATGTGAAAAAGGTGAGGAAGTTTGCACTTTGATTAATGAAACACAGCTGAAGAACAACCGTTATTATGTCAACGAAATCGTTGACGTTGTAAAGTTTCTTGTGACAAATGAATTAGCCTTTCGTGGTGACAGTTTCAGTAGAGATGATATTGATGAGGATGATAAGCTTCCGTGTGGTCTATTTTTACGTCTCTTCGAATACACTGTTAAGAAAAATCCTGAGCTGGCTCGAATCATTAAAACGATTCCCAAAATTGCCACGTACACATCACCTCGAATTCAAAATGAAATTATCGCGTTAATGGCATCAATAGTGCAAGAGTCAATTGTTAAGAAGTGCAAGTCTGCGGATGTTGAATATTTTACTCTGAAGGTGGATGGTACCAAAGATCGAACAGGGACTGAGAATGTGTCGATTGCCATAAGGTTTGTCTCAGCAGGACAACCTCAGGAGCACTTAATCTGCATTTCCCGAACAATTGCTCTCAATGCAGAGGCCTTCACAGATGTAATTTTGACAACCTTGAAAGAGGCTCAGTTGGATCCTAAAAATATAATTTCCCAATGCTATGATGGAGCCGCTGTTATGTCTGGACAGCATGGTGGGGTGCAGGCCTTGCTTCAGGAGCGTCTACAAATAGAAATTCCGTATGTCCATTGCTTCAACCACAAGTTGCATTTGGTTGTTGTGTGTGCCGTTTCTGAGTGCCAAAAACTGCGGGACTTCTTCGACATATGCAGAAACTTATACACATTTTTGTCATATCCTAAGGTTGTGGCCATATATCAAGGCGATAAATTGACACGGCTCATGGAACATCGTTGGACAGGACACTTGCAGACGACTCAGGCAATAACAACTAATTATGATACAATTGTGAATTTGCTTGAGATGTGTTCTAGTAGGCATTCTCACTTTTCAATTGATATTCAATTGGAAGCTACTGGACTTTTGCATCGAGTCAATGAAGTGGAGTTTCAGTTCATTGCACACATGGTGCTCTCATTGCTGACTATCCTTGAAACAGCCAACAATAGCTTGCAGGGTCAAGCAATGGACCTTTCTTCAGCATGTGATGTTATGGATGCCGTCATAGAGCGCATTCGCAGCCTACGCAATGAAGAGGAATTCCAAGTTCTTTTTGGGAAATTCGAAGGTCAAATGGATATGGAACAGACACCAAAAAGAAGAAGAACTCAGATGAACTCAAAATTAGACAACTTCATTGTGTTCGGATCTGTGGGACAGCCAGAACACCAGGCCTTGCCTATCAGATGCGCATATCGCCAGATGTATTACGAAGTCGTTGATAGGACTCTGCAGGAACTAACAAAACGTTTCGGTGTCACCAACAGAAGTCTTTATAAGTCTCTTGCATGTTTGAAGACTGATCACGCAAACTTTTTGAATATTGAGGATCTAAAGACTTTAGCGACACTGTGTGACGTGGACCTAAGCGAAACCCAACATGAATTTGAAACTGCAAAGGTTTTCCTATTGAAGAGAGCCAGTACTGTGACAAACGTTCATCAGTTAGTGCAAGAACTGTACTCATACCGAGATGCTTTTCCATCTGTCTATCGTCTTGCAGCTTCTGCACTGACAATCGGTGCTTCAACTGCCACATGTGAGGCGACTTTCAGTACTTTATCTCGTGTCTTAACTCCCTTTCGTACGTCGATGAGCCATTCTCGTAAAGCCAACCTTGTATTGCTCTCATTTGAAAGTGACATCAGTAATAACATCAAATCTGATGAGTTTCTTCGGCGGTTTCATGAAATGAAAAATCGTCGACTGCAGCTATTTTGAGTCATGTCGATATCTCACACACGTAATTTCTTTTTTCTGGATCTAGTTCCTGTGTAATTTCTATTGCACTCCCCTTTAGTTTTCAAATCTGTGTGACTGTGTGTTCTGTCTTTGTATGTCCAATTGTCCGTCGTGCAAATACATGCAGCTATTTGTTTTTTGTGTTTGTTCCTAAAAAATGTGCGAAAATCATTTCCTATATACTAGTATATGCAATAATGTAGCAAAATAATGCTCAGACAAAATGTCGATTTTGCTTTCCTTTTTTTTAAATTGAACATTTCGGAGTGCAAAGTGTGAGTAGTGACTAGTCTGTTTTCATAAAATGCTTAGTTTACACGAGAATTACTGGCCCCTTTAATGAGAGTCTGGGCCCCCCCCGTCAAAAGGTGTCACGGTACGGGGCTGCTGCCGCAGATAATACCGTTTCTTATATTTTATGGAATTCCTTCCTCGTTATCTCTAATTTTCGTAAGTATAAAAATATTGTAAATTATAATAATATTTAGATATTGGTATTTTCTATTTTTCTACTAATATTTTACATGTAAATTATATAAACAAAAGCTTTTAATTGAATATTTTTAATTAAAAACAAACAATTAACAGAAATGATAATTATACAAAAATATTTACCGATATTTTTTAATAGTTTCATAATACTTTTTTTGCAAAGTTTTACAAAAAAAATAAATTTCTTTCAGTAAGATTAATTATTCTAATTTCAACTGCTATATATGTGAAGCAACATTCTTCTGAAACAAGATGTTTATTGAGACAAATTTAATTTAAAATGTCAATTGAGCATCATTTGGTAATGGTTTCTTTATATATTCTAATTTATTATTATTTATATATATTTATATACTAATGATGTGACAAAAGAAATAGGTTAAATAATAAAAAAATATATAATTAAGTTAAATAAATAAGGAATTAGATAATATAAATAAATAATAAATTAATTAAATTAAATAGAGATAAAATAAATTTAAATATTTAAATAAAATAATTAATCAAAATAATTATTAATATTATTAAAAGTAAATGAAAATTATTTAAACTGATTTCAAATAAGTATTGTGAGGAAATCAAAAGTTGCGATGGAATGATGGATTTATTATAATTCACAGACCTTTTTCCAGCTATATAGAAAGCTGTTCTTATTGCTTTAACTTGCCAGTGTCAACTTGTATGGTTGAAAGATCATTTAGCACACTGAGAAGAGTCAAAACGTTTTCTGGACTTTGTATAATGAGTGTTCATCGTGACAGAATCAATGACAGTGAAAAAAGTGAAAAATAATGGACAAAGTGAATAATAAATTTGGTCAAAATCACAGACGTTTGTAGTTTCTTTTCAAAAAGTAATATTTATGAATAAGTCTGGAATTTTTTTTATAATTGAATAAATATTTATGGAAAATATACAAAAAAAACTTTTTTTACGTTTTTTGATTCTGTTTATTCTTAAAATTACATTAATGTTTCAACGATAAAAATAACTTTAATTGAAATCATCAATATACTATTATTAATCTGATTATATAACAATTCTTTTTCGTAAATGAGCATAACAAGAATTTAAATAATACTAATCGTTGTATGTTTAAGATTACATTAATATGTAAAAGTTCTCTACTTTGTTTTTTTTGCCCCCCCCCTTTGGAAAAATTCCTGTGGACGCCCATGGTGAGGAAGAAAGTCAAAAGGTACGCCAACAATGACAATTTCACACAATTTCCTTTACACTAGATCCTAATTTTAACATGTTAGTTATTGTGTATTCTATTGTAATTGCAATTTACATGATGGAAAGTGTTAACGAAATAAAAATAATGTATTTGAAAAATAGGAAAAAATAATCATATTCCGTATAATTAGGCACTTTGATTTAGCTAAATTAAGCGTTGTTTTCATTCGACTTTGAGATTCTTTATTTAATTAATTATATTTCTTTATTATAATTCAATTTTAGCTTTATCTTTTTTAGTTTTACTCAAACTATATAATGGGCATAAAAAGAACAATAAAATAATGACATGTATAAAAATATCATACTTTCCCGAAAATCTCCTTGAAATCAGATAATAATATAAAGGTTCATCAATGTTGGAAGTACCAAGTTTTACTTGATATTCAAATGACTACTAATGTAATTTCAGTGCTGAATGAAAATTTAGATGGTATAGATTAAGAAATGAGATTAATTAAAAGTTGAGATAATAAATGATATATTCATTTCATTTCTGTGTCTTTGGTCTTTTTGTTATATAATTTTCTTACCCTTAGATGCAAAGTATCAAACCTCAGAAGAGGAAGCCGAAGTAAATTTCTCTAGTTATCTCTTTAATGTTTTTGTTCAAAATGAATCCAGACATTTGTTCAGAATTTGTTTTTATTTTTCGGTGTAATTAATATTCTCTCTTTTTTAATTTGATAGTGCAATTTGTGATTTTATAGTTTATTATCTTTATACACATCAGCATTTACTTTATTAATGGCAACTACAAAACAATTGAAAAAATTAGTAACATATTTACGATCATCTGAGCTTAACCTTTTAATTAACGTTATTTTATCGAAATGTTATTTGCTAACTAAATGACAGGATAAAATTTATTCAGATTTTCCCATTTTTTACAAACTTTTAGTTGCTACTGTAGTTATTAATAACTGAATGATTCCAGATCTATTTGTTCAAATGTGCAGTTTGATATAAACTATGGGCCCTTCCATAAATGACGTCACGCACTTAGCGGGAAGGGGGTCAGACATTTGTGACGTGAGACGAATGGGGAGGGGTTTGTGAAATGTGAGGTCACATTAAAAAAATATTATGATTATTATTTAAACTCGACAAATTTAACAAATTATTTATTCAAATACTCACGATTGGTACTTAAATTGTAATAAAACGTTTTCCCCATTTAACACGGATATAAAATAACTTACACGACCTAAAGAGGGGGTTCAGACATTTGTGACGATGTATGACGAAGAAGGGAGGGGTCAGAGCAATGTGACGTCATATCTGAAGGGGTCTGACTTTTTGTGACGATGTGTGACAAGTGGGGTGGTGCCAAAAATCGGCCAAAATCGCGTGACGTCATAATAATAATAATAATATTGATAATAATAATAATAATGTAACATAGAAATAATAATAATATTAATATACCATTGCGACATGTTGAATGTCACCAGTACCCTTGCGAGCATTACCCATAGATGGACAAAATATCTTGTCGGATAAAGTCAGACTATATATATATATATATATAAGAACTTACAATATGCTACCCAAATGGTCTTTATTGATTGATTTGTTGTATAGATACATCAAAATGTCAGATAAAACTGATTTTCATAAATTAACTAAAAAATACTCAAAAATACTTACCTAAGAATTCAGTAAAAGTTACTTATATATTCATATTTTTACTTAATGATTGAAATAATTGATACATGTATTTCTATCAACTATATAAAAAATTTGTTATGAATCCTAGAATTAAATAACCATATTTTAATTAAATGGTACAGCCAAAACAATGGATTTTTAACTAAATTGTCTATGAATTGGTAAATTTGTCTGGAAATATTTTACTTACTTAAGAAATTGCTATATATTTAAAATAACCATGTACTTTTCACTAAATGGCCTAAAAATTTGCTATAATGTTTGTTAAATATTTTAAAATAATCATAATAATAAAATAATGATATAAATAATAATAAAATTAATAATAATGAAATTATATTATGACTAATAAATTTGCAATACAAGTGCATAATTAATATAGACTTTGCAATAAATGGGCATTATTAACAAAGACACTAGATATATTATCTTTGCATTTTGTTGAAGATGATTATGGCTGTAATATCAGAGGAGAACCAATGGACAGAAGAAAAACATCATTTAGTCATTATGATTTATAATGAAAATAATAATAATAATAATAATAATAATAATAATAATAATAATAATAATAATAATAATAATAATAATAATAATAATAATAATGATAATAATACATTGAAAGTAATAATAACAATATATATATTATTTTAGAATATGATTATAATTATTTTTTAGTGTCTACTTGTGATCCAAATAGATTACCACCAAAACATGTCTGTGCAGTGAGTTTAAAATTTTAATTTTTTGTTGATAATGTTTAGCTGTAAATTTATTTTGAGTTTTTTAAATTTTTAATTCTCTGAAAGTGGCTACTTACTTTCAAAAATAATATTTTTTGAAATTTATCGAGTCTCTTATTTTTAATAAAAAATATGTAAATTATATTGTGCCATTTCGATAGTTCACTCAAAAAACGAACTATAATTTATTTGTTCAAAACAATTTCCAGGCAAAATAAAAGAGTGAATCTTTTAAGATTGAGCTAAAAGTTAAGAGTTTTACTTTGATTTTTAAATACTTTTTCAAAGTCAGATTTAAAATATCTTTTATAAAAGTTATATTTGAAAATGTTTTCATATTACACTTTCCCTTTCGCCGCAAATTGATATTGAAAATGTTTATTTCTCAATTATCGAATCATCTCTTTTTACAATTCAAAATTGAGCAAATTTGTAAATAAAATGTTTTTCAGTCTTAAATTTTAACTCGTTTGCAAACCAAAGATTTATGTAATTGTGAAGATAAATCAAATCATTTTTAATTTTAGAAATTATATTTAAAATTCATTATTATTATTTTTATAATATTTTTGTGATGTTGTTATTAGTTACTGTAAATTCTGTATTTATCACGTCCATAAAATAACAATCTTCCAGTTATTTATTTCAAATCAACTATATCTTTTAACAATATTTTTAAAACATACAATATATTTGAGGAGTCTTTTTCAGTGTCAAATATTGATAATTTAACGAAAGATTTCGTTCGATTCAACATACTAAATTTATTATTTTAAATTTATAAACATTTTACATTTTACATTATACATTTACAATGTTGATTTGAAAATACTATTTTAAAAATATTTTGTATAATTATTATTTATAGTTATTATTTAATTTTTAAATATATACACACATGTAGTGTATATATAGGTGACCTTCCTATAACACGGTATCCGATTTCGCTCTTACACGTTCAGTTTTTTTATAATTTAAAATATAACCAATTCTGTATATATTTCAAAGAAAAAATATAATTAAACATTCAAATGGAATCGACACAGTCATTTGTTTTTTTTGTGCTAAATTATGACGTTATAGAAAGTTCACCGTCATTATTTACGATTACTATTTTTTTAGATTTAATCCCAATATGTCCGGTAAAAATACAAAACCAACGTTGAAGAGAAAATTCATTTCTCTAGATCAGTGTTTCTCAGACTTTTCTGGCTCGCGGCACACCTGCCCAAAAACAAATATTTTTACAATTTTTTTGACTTTCCAATGATATATAAAAAAGGTACTTTTTAGTCTATACTAATTAAATATGATTACGAGAGATTTTTATAAGGTAATAAAGACAATTCTTTGTAATTTTGATCCACAGAAACAACTTTTTCACGATAAAAAGCTTCTTATAGTTTTTGTAATTTTTTTTATTACCAACTTTTTTGGGGAAGTCTCGCGGCACGCCTGGTTCAACCTCACGGCGCACTAGTGTGCCGCGGCACACCGTTTGAGAAACACTGCTCTAGATGATAAGATACAAATTTTGGATCGAATTATGAAAGGGGAGAAACTACCAACATCGCAAAAACATTAAATTTAAATGAAGCAACAAACCGAACCATTAAAAACAACGAGAACATAATTAGGAGTGTTGTGACTACAGGATCTTCTATATCTACAAAATATGCATCTCTTCCATGACAACCGATAATGGAAAAATGGGAAAGGCTCTCAGCATTTGGATTGACGATTGTTGCCAAAAAGGATTCCACTGAATGGGAACATTATTAGACAAAAATCTCTTAAGATTTATAACCACCTTAAGGAAGATGGAGAATCTTTGTGGCGAGCAAAGGATGGTTTGACAAGTTCAAAAAACGATTTTCAATTCACAGCATTAAAATACAAAGTGAATCCGCATCAATTGACCATGAAGCTGCAAGGACGTATCCAGAAAAAAATTTAAAACTTATAGAAGAGAAAGGATACACAGCCGACCAAATTTTTAATGTAGATTGTAGTATTGTAGATTTGAAATTTTATTAATTAAGTCAAATCATTTTTGGTTTATAAAAATTTCCACAGAAATTTAATCACAATGTGACTTCATGTGTGCTTTATTTAAAACAAGACCCAATACAATTTATTTTTAATTTTAGCAAAATAGTCTTTCACAATTCAAAATCGCTTTTCAATTTATCAACAAAATTTACCTTTTGTTAATTATAGTTTACCTCCGTAGCTTTCTAATCTTGAAAAACAACACCAGAAACCATATTTCAATTTAAAACACTTTTGAATTAGAATTTAGTTGTAATACATTTAGCATTTATAACATTCAGAATTTAATTCCCTAGATATATTAAAAATCAATTTAATCTGTTTGTAATAATTAAACAAATCTCCAACAGGATTTTTATTCATCGTAAAGCAATGTACGCATAAGAAATTTGCATAGCTCATCAGAACATTGCTATTTATTTAGTTATTGTGATGTAATTATAATGGGATATTTGATTTCTCTAACCTCTACCATATATTATGTAATGCCTGGATGGATGATTTATCATTTTAAGTGGTCTGGGTCCTCAAATTATTCCACTGATTATTATTTCCCAATAAGCTATTGCTGATTTTGTTGGTGTCGGCATACCGGGTACTATAAATAGTGCACAATTTCTTAAATAAAGTTTTTTGAATTTCTAAGTTATTCTTATTCTTTACCGTTATTATTTATTTAATTAATTAATTTAATTAGATTCTCACATCTGATACGCAGTATTAATTTGAATCATTTGACTCTCTAAATTGCATTTAATGAATTTATTTCTTGACAACTTTTAACAAATTAAGCCGTTTTTTCCGTTTAATAGAGCTGTAGAAACATTAAACATATCCATTTGAGTTATATATACTATTTTTCCTATTTTCTATCTGAATAAGCAGAACAAATTTTAAATAAATTTTCTCCCGTGTGACATGTCGGTATTTTCAAGATCGAACATTTTGTTTTAATACTGAAATGATTATCACCAACAAAATTTTGATTAACTAATAAATTAGTTTGTAATTTTCCAATTGTAATATCTGAGGATTTAACATAACTATATTCGTTTTTAACTTATTGTTTACTAACAACTCTAGCATTTTTCCATCTCCCGAAAAAATTTTAATTTCTCTAATTTGTAATATTTCTATTACAATTACTTTACTTATTAAATTAAAATTAAGTTTACAGTATTTTAAAATGACTTCCCGTCTACTTGTTGTGTATTCAAATCTTATTATCACTCATTTCCGTAAACCAAAGGTGATATTTATTACATTTCAACCTTTGCCACCCAAGCTGGGAATTATTATTTAACATATTTGTTAGTTTAAAACTGCTATTTATTATTTTATTTATTGATAAACATTTTATTTTAGTCTCGAGTAACTGATTATACCTCAAAACAATTTACTTATCTCCCCAAAATAATATACTTTAAACACGTTGCACTTTCTCATATACTTTATGATGATATAGAATACAAAACTGTGATTTGCAATGTTATTGAAGATTGCTCCGACTTTATGATGTATAGGTATATTCTGAATGATCGGATATGCCGAAAAACTCCTTTGATGCCTTTATATTTATTTGAAAGTAGGATCCCCAAATATAGACCTTCAATAGGAATAGATATCTAATGATTCTAAATGTCGACATTAAATATTTAATTTTTACTTTTAGTTTTGTCTTTTTTTCATTTTGTTATTTCGCCATTTTCCAATGGTAAACCTTTTAATAAAAATAAAAATTACTCTATATTTGCATGTTTTGTTTTAAATACAAAAAGGTTAATAGTATAATAATGATGTAGATGGATAAGGTTTAATTCAGGGGGGTCATAAATTGGTTTGGGAACTTGAAAATTTTAAGGGTACCTGAAAAAGAGAAAGGTGAATTAAAACTTACAGGTAAATTTCTTATAATTTCAAAGTTATTTGTAGCATTTGATGGGAAATCTTAATTTAAAAACCTTTTCTCGTTACGTAATTTATTTTAGATTATTATTTGAGGTTGAAGGTTATTTTTTAGTTAGTACAAATTTTATACAATAAAATCATATTGAGCATATACGAATTATCTATACGAATTATCTATGGTTCGACGATAAACATTTGGTAACTGTTGATAGGTTATGTTGATTCAGTACCAAACAGGTGAATTTCGGAATCCTTAAAAGAGTCTTTTCTTACTTGGAATAATTCAGTATAATGGATAGTTAATTGTTGAATACTAGTGAGACTTATTGAAGATTAATTGAATTAATAGCAAAAATAGCACATAATAAAAATGAGTCAATACACTCTGTAGCTCAATTCCTATTCTTAAATTATTGTCCAACCAGATCATTTTCTCTCGCTCCCCCCATTGCGTTTATGATTACTATACTTTACTAATCCATTGGATTCTGGTTGACATCGAACTCTCCCAAAAACTCACTAAGCTCAACCATAGGGAAGATTCAAAACATCAAATCCTACCCATTCAGCATTACTAAATTTATTATCTTATCGTCGATCAGATGTCATGGGTTTCTATCCGTAACCATCACTCCTCTAATTGAATCATTTGAGTGTCCGCCCGCCATTCGATCAAGTATTGCACCTCTTCGTCTATGCTGGGGATGCATTCTCTCGATATCGTTCAATTAATACAGGCGAGATGACACTCATTTTTCCCGCTTCCCTACGTAACATTCGAGCGATGTTAATTGTTGGGTCGCGAGTCGAATTTCAACAATTTTCAAACTTCTATGGGTGATCACATTTAAAAAACCAGGATTATTTTCTAATTCTCGATCAAATTTTTAAAATAGAACCAAAAGAAATAATTAAAAAAATACCGAATTAAATCAATACATATTTACTAAATAATATAACATATATAACATATATAACAGTGATGTCCACTACTTTTTTCACAAGATCTACTTTTAAATGTAAAAGTGATGGCGATCTACCAAAAATATCAAAACTAAATTTACGAGTATGGTCGACACTGTTATTACAAACGTCACTCCTATTTGTATTGTTTTAATGCAATCTCAAGCTGTGCTGCTGTTTCCTTAGACATTTATGGGGATAGAATAATTGCAAAATTTATCTCCATTTATTCCAAATTCATTTTAATTTCTTTTTATTATTGTTGGGTTATTGAGTTGGTGATAAAATTAGAATTCTTACTCTGACTCCAAGCGTGTCTTTGACTGACCCACAAATAACAATTAACACTGGAAACTTTATTGAATATCACAAATATTTTCACAATAATACAATTGGTTCAAAAGCTAACTATCGATTATACTGTGCTTATTACAACACTATGGTGAGGAATATCACACTCGTATAATCTTTGTTTGACAAATCTCTCACAATTGAGGAGTATAAATATTGGTAATTTTAACTGTTTATTTTCTGATTTGACTTGGATTTACTTATCAGATCTAAATCAGGCACTGATAGATACTAACACAATTTCTTAAACAAGAGTCAAAGTGTTCATCCGTGAAGTTATTGCAATATTTGAATTTGGTTATTTGCAATTGCGAAAAAGCTGATTTGTATAAATAATTTTTATTCAAAACATGTATGTAATATTATAGAACATTTTTCGCAAGGACAGATACTGATACATATTTTCAATTACTTTCCTTGGTACTCTTTATTTAATGAGAACATCGTTTTGTAGTTGAATTATCTTAGTATCTAGTTTTTCAATATCAATTTTAAATAGCAACGAAAGTTTTTCTGTAGCTCCTTCTACCTGAACGTGTGTAGCAAATGTATACATCATAAATAAAACCACTCCTTCAAATTTTTTTGAAATCCTAAAAACGCCTATCAAATTCTGCATTATTGTATTTTTTAGTTCAGTTATGTATCTGTTTGTATAGGAATTTGTGGAAGAAAAACCGTTTAGTTCTGCTAACAAATTTGGAAAATGAGTCAAATTGTTTTTTTCTTGATTACCTACTAGGACTTAAGCACGTAATGTAAGATGCAATGTAAATCAGGAAAATTATCATCAGCTCGACAAAGATTGATAAAACCGTTATGACGACCCATCTATATTAACCCTCTGGCCGCGTTTTTTTCCAAATTTGATTAAAATAACATGTATTTTTCTGTTTGTAAATGGTAAAATAAATATTTTAAAATAGAAATTTATCAAATTTAGTTCAAAAAATAGTTTGATACATTATATTCAAAAGTTTCTCTTGGTGTGGTATATTTCGAAGCACTGCTCTAAACAAAGTCCAACTTCGCAATTCTTGAAAAACAGGTACATGAATGATCTTTCGTTTGGCCCAACACATTTCTTGTTGTGGCAGCTTCACAATTTCTTGAAGCATCAGAATTTCTAGAAATAGTCTCATCTCATCTTCAGAAGTAGATGTACATGCTCTATCTTTTTTGCTTATCCATTGAGCTGCATTAGACTATCCAGGTCTACAGATTCTATATCTGAACTATTTTTATCCAAGTAAGGTACATAATCACTGTCATTTCAGATTCATCCATCTTACTTCCTAATTAGGGCTTACCAGTATCCTGAAAATAAATACCGAAAAATTTGTTCAGAAATATAGAAAACACAGTTCAGAATTCAAAATTATACGTTATAAAAACTGAAATTATATCACTTGTCTACCTATCTTTTATCGTATTTCAAATAAATAAATAAACAGCAAAAATAACACTTGCAACACAAACCAAATGTTTATAATTCAGAAAAACAAAACACAACGCTTTCCACACCAATACTAGTACGAGTATTCATACATCTAGCGAGACACTGAGAAACAATATCAATCTACCAGCACAGAAACATGCGTAGAACGGGGAATTCCCGAAATAGCAACACAAAAGAAAACATGAATAATGTTAGTACGTCGAAATCGGGATATCGCGGAATAGCAACGTGAGAAAACATAAATAAATGCGAGCACGTCCAAATCGCGGGATGCGTATAATTAAACCAGTAGATACTGCACGCGTAAATCGCGGAATACTCGGTTAGAGGGTTAACAATATTATTCTTTATCAGCAAGTTATAAATTAATTAATTGAACACTATAATTTAAGGGTATAAATTAAGGGTTTCATAATATTAGCTGTTTAGATTTTAACCCTACACTGAACAGTGATGCATATATGCATCATACATTTTTTCTTAGATTAAAATGTACGCATTGTTAAATATGTATTACAGCAATCTCTCCTATAACGCGGGGGTTACTTTCCTGACCCACCGCGTTATTGTTGAGACCTTGTATATCTTAAATCAACCTGAAAAATCATTTAAGTCAGTTTAGAGTGCCTAAAACATTGCTTAACACCGTTTGCACTATAAGATATATAATATATTTTTATATGGTTATATAACAGGGGTGGCCAAACTTTCTACTGATTGGAGCCAAAATTCTAAGCTAAAAAATTTCAAGAGCAACAATTACACAATAAAAAATATTTACAAACCGCGTATTTGTTATGACTTGTTTTCAATTTGATATTTTCAGTTTTACTATGAAAAAAGAGTCAAAATTTTGTACAGCAATTTTGAACAAAGAATTATTTAAGATGATTTGATTAAAGTTCTTGACGCAAAATATGAGGAAAGGCATTCTTCATGGAGAGATGTAAATAATTACTATCAAAATATATGTAAACCTTAGTGCTGATGAAGAAGAAATTATCTAAACCAAGTGATTTTGGCAACATTTCAATTCACCCCAGCTCTAAACAATTGCGCATTCTCGTAGTTAATTTTTACACAATAATCAATCAATTTTATCTAATCTTTTGGGATTTAATTAATTTCTATATAGATTCATCAACCCACGATTCCTGGAATTATATCGATTTTGTGCTGCAACAAATATCAAAATATGTTTTGTTCTTAGTATTTAAAAATGTTTTTAGGATTTTATGGTTTGAGTTTATATTTTTGCAGGTCCCAAAAATGTATTTATTTGTATTATTTATAAATAACTGACAGTGGAAACATCTTGCATCATCGGTCAGAAGACATGATTAGGAAGGGCATGATTAGGAAGGCATGTTAGCCATGGGATTTTCTTCTAAAACAATAAAGGTAAGAAATAATACCCTTAAGAAAGTAATTAAATTGCCACAGACCATTCTAACATGTAGAAGTGCTTACCACTTCACTTTCACCAGTTTAATCAACTATTAACATGTCACCACTTTCAAGTGGTACAATAATGCGAAATTTTTCACATTAGGATTGATCTTTTCTCCCCTAAAATCATTAAAATTGACCAGTCCCTCACATAAATATAAAGATCCTAGGACGATAAGTAGCGGCTGTCGTTCCGCACTTGATGATGTAAAGCTTACTTAAGAAACCCTCAAGGTAGTGAGTGAAGAGACTCACGAAAGAAACCCAGGGGAAAAACAAATTTTAGAGTTGATTAGCGCAACTAAATTCTAGTATTGATTAAACTCGAGTTGAGCACCTTCGAAAGTAAATAATTATTTGACGTTTGTGGGTATCTTCTCTTCAGACACTATCCGGACATACATAACCAACTTCAATTTTTCTTGCCCCGTAATCGCCACCAGTTTGTGAAGCGAGATCAATCTCATTAAAAGATCTTTTTTACCATTTTTCTTCGCTATTCAAACCGAATAAATCCCGTTGGAACAAATATCAAATAATTTTTGATAAATGACGTGCTAAAAATTAAAGTTAAATAGGATTGTAAATTTTTGATCTTCACTCACAATGAAAATTAATTTAAAATATCGAAATCAATTACAGTTAGTGCTTCCAATACCGGTAGTACCGGGCTTTTTGAGGTACCGAAATACTGGTATTGGTATGGCTCAATACCGGTATTTCTGGTAAAAATATAAATTTAACAGTAACAGTAATATTAAAAAAGAGATGTTGTGATTAGAAAACATTAATTACACAAGTCAATTTAACAAAATATTAATTTTGTTTAAATGATTACAAATTGTAATATAATAGATTTTTGAATATTTTAATTTCATTGTTAATTAGTAGGAATTTATTTCTTAATATAGATTTGGGTTAATTTAATTATTAATTTAATACCCAGAAACTCCTATCATGTCTCAGGAAGTATTCAAAGAGTTCAACACCGGCGTAAGAGTAGACGAAAATTCTGTGTGGTTTTATTTTCTGCACGATAAAAAAATCAACTTGCAAAGTGTAAGAAATTTGACAGAGATAAAATCACATGGTGGCAGTACCAGTGGACTCCATACACATCTAAGAACAAAACATGAAATCGACTTGCTAAAGAGAGATGCATCATCTTCATCGGTCCGCTGGACAAAAAACCCAAACCTCTGATCACATCACCCTTCCACCAACGTTTCATCGGACAACGATTTTGTTGACAGCACTGCAAACTTGTCATTGAAAGAAAAGTTTGACATGGCAATTTCGAATGATAAGAACTTTAAAAACAAGTGAAGATTGAACGTTTCGAAAAATTTATCAAAAACAATCCGCAAGGAGATTGCAATTTTCCAAGAGGGAACTCGTGGAAAATATTTTCAAAGCTCTTACGAATACTTGAGAACTATAAAGTCAACAAGTTTTGAGTCAGATCGTTGATTTTCGGTAAGTGGCAACTTTGTCACCAAATTACGATCATCTCTTGACGATAACACTCTGAATGCCCTTTGTTTCTTACGGGCATATTTACAAAGGAAAAAAGCGCAAATTGAAAAAAGCCTGTATTTTTGATATCAAATAAAACGGTTTTTTTGAAGAAATGTCAATTTTTACTTTTTATTGAGATTTAAAATTAAAATTTTTAATCACATTTAAAAAAATCAATACCGGTATCGAATTTTTTCAGTACAGAAATACCGGTATTAAAATTATATTGGTATTGGAAGCACTAATTATAATCATTGAGCGATATCAATAAATTTTTGATTTAAATATTTTGTCAATTTAAATTTTATTGTGTTGTTATCAATATTTTGATTATCTTGTTGGAGAATTTGTGATAGGAACCTAAGGACATAACGCGTCATTGTGAAACTTAATTACCAATGTCAAACTCGTTTTAATACAAAAAACGCGAATAAGTTTAATAATAAACATCTGAATATTTGAAAGCAAAACATGAATTATGACAGCAAGTAAATAAACATAGTGGAAATATTTATCATGAACAAGCACATATAAAAATAACAAAAACAATCAAGGACTGAGAGCACCAATATTGTTGTATGGCATGATTGAACTTGAATTGGTCAAGTTTGGATATTTTTTATTAGAATCTTCGATAATACTATTATTATTGGTATTATTGTTATTGTTATTATTATTATTATTATTATTATTGCTATTGAGGCTATTGTTACAAGTTTTGTTATTCATACCACCATGAACACTTGTCGTTGGATCTAACAGAATCAATTGTCTGTATTCATCACTTTCTGTTAACCAATTTCGAAAGCGTTTTTCAACCAAATTTCGGAAATATTTGTTTTGTTCCGTTGTTAATTTGGAATTCTAAATTAGGTTATTATTTATAATAACAATGCAAAATCGATGCAATAAAATAATATTTAATGTGACCAATCGAAAATCAAGAATTCATAATTTTAGTGTAAGCTATCATTAAATGAAGTAGATTTCCTGAATTCCAAAGAATTCTAGATGAAAATGACACGAATTAAATAAATTTGTCTGTCGGGAAATCGTTAATCTGGTTCAAAATTGATCGAACATATAAATTCTAATCGTCATTCGTACATGTTTTTCACTATATATTTCGATAGCATCACTCTAACCATCATAACTATACAATATTGATATTTTATAAACAAATTATAAAATATATAAATTTTTAAATTATAAATAACAATTTTAAATAATTATTTTCAAAATTAATTTTCAACAAACAATTACTTTAAACTTTTAAAATTCATTAAAAATATTATTTTAATTATTTGTTTTTAATTATTTAACATAATTATTATTCAATATACATCAACATACAAAAAATTAATTAAAAACATTCAACACACGCGTATTCAGTGCATTCTGTACATTGATTTTAGGATTAAAAGTAGGATTAGTGATATATCGAAATATATAGTGAAAAAGATGTACGAATGGCGATTTTTATTAATAAAATCTTTACCGTGTTTATTTAAGTATATATAAATTATAATTTTCTTTTATTCTGATTAAAATTGATCAATAAAATTTTAAGTTTTAATTTAACAGAAAAAAAGACAAAAAAATAAAACTTTTTATAATATGGAACTTCCATAATGGAAGTTGAGGGCAGCTTATTCAAGCATATTGTAGAAAACTTAATGATTTATCATGAAAAACAAATACCAATGTAATAGAGAACTTTGTAATAAATGGAGAAATTTTGAATCGTGTTTATTCTAAAAATTCCAAAAATTTATTACTATTTCCCATTTATTTGGATAAAATTACAGTGTGTAACAAGTGACTTCTGTTAGTTTAAAACACATAAAGAAAAATGAAAAATGCCATAAATTTTAACTACTAATATTTACCTTTTTACACAAGGTCTCAAATCTTTTAAGAATATCGATAATTCATCAAATTTGTCTGTTAAACTTAGAAATCTGAGGTTATTTTTAATGGTTACTAGGGTTATTATGTAACCTTGATGGGAATATAAAAATTCAAGGTGCTTGATAAAATTTAGTGAATTTGAACTTAAAAATTTTAAATCCTACAATCAAACGAACTCTTCTTTTAGAAATTCCAAATTATCGACTGAATCAAATTATTTTTAGCTACAAATATGTCGATTCGTAACGCTATTTCTGTTCCATAATTTGTACGCGATTTTCGACATAGAAAATTTAAAATTATTCATTAACTTAATTCTTATTGACATGAAATTTTTATTTTAACTATTGATAGCTCAGTAGCCGAAATTCGGTCATAATTTAATAAACCTTTAGATGTGAGATGCGGATAAATCCGAATACTATTGAATAGACCTTTCTTTTTACTTTTAACAACCCTTCGGGGAAAATTTTTTTTTAATATATACTGAATGTTGACTTGGTCATTCTACACGTGTTTCAAATTTTGAAATCAGAATTATATCTTTAACTTTTTTTTGACGGATAATTGACACATTTCCTGACATTTTATGAAATTTAACTCCGCACCTAAAGAGTTAAATTTTTAAGTTTGAATCTTTTTGAAAGTTTTTCATCATTTTGTATACTATTTACACTATTTAAATTTGCATTTGGTCTATTATTATTTTGACTTCCACGTAAATATATATCCTTTCTTCTTTGTCTTTCACTCCGACACCTCAATGTTCTATGTCGAGGCATAACAGAGGTAGGTGTGAATATATGAATGCAAAAAAACATGTAATGAAATTAATGAAAATAAAATTAGACAGGGTTTAAATAATAAAATATACTTAACCACACACTTTGTTGAATAAATAAAGAAACATTTGAAATCATCCAATAGTTTAATGTGAAATATTTTATTTATTAGGTTGTCCCATAAGTTTCTTTCGTTTTCATATTAAGAAAAAAATAAAAAATAATTTGTATTTCATAAAAATTTATTGAATAATATATGATCCATTCTGTTCTATTACCTTTCTCCATCTCTCCGGAAGCCTCATAATGCCTTCTTCCCAAAATTTCCCAGGTTTGTCGGCAAAATATTGATCAAGGTACACTTTTATATCATTTTTTGAATTAAAACTTTTACCACGTAAAGAATTTTTTAGTGAAAGAAACAAATAATAATCTGAAGGAGCAATATCCGGAGAGTATGGAGGATGAGGTAAAACATCCCAGTCAAATGATAATAATTTATTTCTGGCGAGTAAAGAAACATGAGGCCTGGCGATATCGTGATGAAAAACAACGCCTCGTCTGTTCGCTAATTCTGGCCGTTTTCTGGCAACTGAATCTTTTAGATTGTCTAGTTGGCAACACTATTTCGTTGAATTGATTGTTTCACCTTGCTGAAGTAGCTCATAATAAACTACCCCCTTCCAATCGCACCAAATGCATAGCAAAACTTTTTTTGGATGTAGGCCAGGTTTAGCTACAGTTAAAGCTTCTGTACCCTTGGTCCAAGACCGTTTACGTTTGATATTCTCATAGGGTATCCAACTTTCATCCCCAGTGACAAGTCTCTTCAAAAAAGGTTGTCTATTATGTCGTTGGAGAAGAAGATCGCATGTTGAAATACGCTGAAGTTTATTTGAGTCAGTCAGTTCATGAGGAAGCCACACATCTGAACGATTGATGTAACCCGATTTTGTCAGATGATTATGGACGGATGTTCGTGGAATTTCTAACTTGTTAGCTATTTCACGAACAGTATATCGCGGATTTTCTTCAACCATGGCTATGATTAGATCCGTGTTCGTAGTGGATGGGCGGCCGCAACGTTCTTCGTCTCCCAGATTAAAATTACCGGCTCTGAACCTCCTAAACCAACTGCGAACTGTTTGAACACTTGTAATATCATTCCCATAAACCATAAAAATCTCATTTACTGTATCACTAGCTCTGAAACCTTTTTTAAAACAATGCAGCATCACATGTCTTAAATGTTTTCTTTGATTTTCCATCGTTCAATAATAAAAAAGGGCTTTACTATTATTTATTTGATTTACACTATTTGATAGCTAAAGGCTGACTGAATGCAATGATAATAACATTGAACTTAGAACATCACAGGTTCATACAGGTTCGTGCATGAAAATTTCTTTGTGCACATATGCGAAAGAAACTTATGGGACAACGTAATAATTCAATGTATTTGTAATACATTATATATAAATTTTAGCTTTCTGCACTCCTGCTCCGTATAAACTTTAATTACACAAAATTCCTCATCAATGCGAGCAATATGCTTAAAGGGGAGTACAAAGTTTTCTCTTTATGTATTGATATATAGATGCTAACTGGAAATCGACCTTTTTCTCTCCAATGATGTATAGTTTGGATATCCTCAGCTAGTGTAGTACGCCTTATCAATACACAAAGAGAATATTGTATGTGTAAATAAGATCAGAAACTGAAAATCCGAAATCTTTGGAATTTTAAATGCCACCCTAAATTCCTTTATAGATAAACTGCATACGTGGTCAAGCATATAATGCCAGGCATTCCATAAGGAATTGTTCAAAAAATAATAATTTATATCAATATTAACAATAAACACAATAATAAAATAATAATCGCTTTAATTTTCATAATTATTCTTGTCATTAATGTTATCTAGACTAACACTTGATGTTGTTTACCAATATTTATTCAATTCTTATCATTTTCAAATAATTCAATGACAAGAACCGCATCAACATTAAACGAAATCCTTGTCTAACTAAATTCATTACAGTAATTGCTAATATTTTATTATTTTTATTTTTATTTTTATTTTTATTATTATTATTATTGTTATTATTATTATTATTATTATTATTATTATTATTATTATTATTATTATTATTATTATTATTATTATTATTATTATTATTATTATTATTATTATTATTATTATATAAAGTGATGATTTCTTGGTAGCAGCATTTATTATTTAAAGCAATAAAGTGATAATTAAAGCCTTTCGCTGCAAATAATGTATTTAATGAAAAAAATTTCGACTATAAGATAGTCCTTGTCAATCTCCTGGAATTTAGCAATCTTCTCCCCGAAAATACATTTCTATCTTTCTTTTATTTCCTTTTTCTTAATTCTCATTGGTTATAAATATAATATATACTTTCTTTTTATGAATTTTTTTATATTAAAAATTTTAAAAATTTTATTGAAAATTAAAATTAAAAATAAAATAAATACCATATAAAATTCCAAAATGACACAAACTAAAAAATTTTAAATTTTTTTATAAAGCTTCTATAATTAGCTTCTAGAAGCCTAATAAAATATTTCAAAATATTTTAAAATAAAGCCTCCAATAACTATTCATATACGCTATTTAAATATTTCAATAAATGTGTCAGTTTTGATTTTTAAATCCTATTTTTTGAAAGTATATTTCCTAAAATTTTCTATATTATTTTAATTATTACTTTTTAATTTATTATATTTTTTATATATTGTCAGTTATTCTCAAGGTCATTGACAACAGATCAAATTCATGATTTCATTGATTTCTTCTTTAGTGTTCATTTTTGGCTGTCTGTTTATGATGAGAAAAAGAAAGTATATATTATATTTATAATCAATAAGAATTAAGAAAAAGGAAATAAAATAAAGATAGAAATGTATTTTCGGGGAGAAGATTGCTAAATTCCAGGAGATTGACAAGGACTATCTTATAGTCGAAAATTTTTTCATTAAAAACATTATTTACAGCAAAAGGCTTAAATTATCACTTTATTATTATTATTATTATTATTATTATTATTATTATTATTATTATTATTATTATTATTATTATTATTATTATTAAATATTTTTCAAAAGCTAAAAATATATATATTCACTTTTTAAGTAATTAAAATTACTTTTATAAATGCTCGAAGATTTTCATATCGCAGGGATCTTTGTTTTAATGCCTCTTCATATTCTAAAGGCCAAGGAGTGGGACAATTAGTTGTTGGTCCTTCAAAATCAAATGGAATAGTAATTGGATAGAAATCAGCTGGTGGTAGTAATTCCCATATTTTATCTCCAGTAGGTCCTAGAGAAGCAAATTAAATCAACATAAAAAACGATTATTTAAGCGTGATATTATTTATTACCCACTTAATGTGTAAATTTTTGTTCCGAATTTATGGTCCAAAAATGATTGAATTTTTTAAGTAAAAATTTAGAGTTTATATTTTTAAGTAGCATGTGTACGCTGCGTTATGTGCATTCTTTGAATTCTGATGTTGTCAGAAAGATCTTTACATTATAAATTATGCTTAACTTATAATGTAAGTGGTGTACTCAATTATTTTTATCAAGAAAAAAAATAATTCACTTCTACAAATTTAATATTTTCTTATAAATCAATTACGATGAAAGTAATTCAAAAAAATAAAATAATTATATCATGTATATATTATATTATATTATAATAATTATAATATACAAAATTCACTTACAAAATTATTATGATGAAAATAAGGCACAAAATAGATCAAAAAGTAATAAACCTCACAAATATAATGTTCGCTCGAGTTCTAGTCGAGTGAATACAAAATTTCTAGTTAGACACGCACATGTACGTTAACTCTTTCACTCCGGAATTAAATATTAGGTTTGGAAGGAATTCTTTTTGGTAAAATTTGAAAAATAGATTTTCTAATTTTAAAAAATGTGAGATCAAAAATGAATTAAAGAACAAAAGCCGAAATGTTCCACGGGAATTTAATGATATTATTTCACAAATATAAGGTATGCGACATTAGATATATACATATTACTTTGTGTGATACTTTCTAAAACAGTCCTTAGAATGCAAATGTGGATGATCCACACAGTCTCCACATGACCAGTTGGATAATTTCTTCAATCAGTAATGTTTTATTGTGTGGTAAATTGTCTCGAATCTCTCTCTGCTAAATATTTTAGCATAGAATAGAGTATAATTCACAATGGATTTAGACCAATAGTCTTTGATACAAGTCCATTTATCCATCCACATAGCAATCAATACAGCTAAAAATTTCAAAAATTGACCAGTAGTAATGACCTTCCAATTCTGTTAGAATGATCTCTTACGTGCAGGTGTATTTATTTGAATCTTTGATGCACCATATTCGTTGATCATGTCAACAAAATAAGTAAAGATTTCATCAGATATTAGTAAACGAAAGCATTTAATAGCTTTGCAATTGTCTATTATTTCAGGAGCACAAGATCCAGGTTTGTGTCTTGGATTGAATTAATAAGTGTTATCAATCTGGAAGTTGTGGTTACATGGTTTCCAATTATTATCATCTGCACATTTATTCTCACTACCTAGCATCAATTTCTTCAACCAAAGAATCGGAATTAGAGTCTGAAGAATTAGAATCTGATCTTTCACTAATCCATGAATTTTCAATAAAGCAACTGCTTCTTTTAAACTCAGTCGTCTAACCATTTACAGTGAATGAAAAAAAAGAATGAGCTTAGTTATTTACAGAGAGTGAACTGCGTGAATAGTACTTACAATGCATGCACCACACATCCTCTACATAGCTAAAAATAAACTGCGCCAATCAATATTTGAAGCCACTATACATCAATGCATGTACCGCCAAATTTCCTTCTAACTTCATAGTTAAAATTAGACAGTGACAATAAATATTTTAAGTCGCTAGGAACAGCTTTCCGTCCATTTAAAAAAGTTTGTGAGTCGCTGTGAGTAAAAGAGTTAGTGGTTAGTTAACCTTATTATTATTATTATATAGAAATGATGTATTTTAAATTTCGTGAAATATAGAAATCTAATTATCTAAATAGATAAATATGAAAATATTATGGATATTGTTTTCTAAGAAAACATAATGCAAAAGATTTCGATAAAAATTAATTCTAAATTTAATTTTTAAATGTATTTTAAGTAAAGTATAGATTACCCTGATTTTTGTATAAATAATATATGGTTTAAAGTATTTTATACTTAAATTTATACTTAAAATAACTTTACCGAAAATATTCAAAACAAGTTTTGCAGTGAGTGCCGTTTTGCAAATTCAATACTTATTTAATTATCGAAATTCAGTATTTAAACTTCTTATTCTTCTGATTTCCATTTTTATATCAGGTTATTTAGATAATGGAAGACAGTCATATATCAATTGAAATTTTGATTCACAAACTATTTATTTTTTTTTACTTCTCCTGTTCCAAAATAATCGAGTCATTTCATTTATCGTTGAATTTATGCTTTATGAATTAGAATTTACACTTTTAGTAGTTATTTTTATTTTTCTTAAACACCGCCTTTTTCGTAATATATAAATTTTTTCTTTCAAATCAGATCATCTTTTTTTGATCAATATCAAAATAAAATTGAATATCACTGTTGGTTATTAAAATAATTAAAAAATATTATTCGATACATGGTAATTTGTAAATTAAGATTTTGACAAAAGAATCTCGGAATATAATTTTACGGAATAAAATCTCCTGTAAAATCAGACAAACAATAAATCAAACATGAGATTCGCAGAAGAACATCAAAATGATAATAAAAAGAAATTGACAAATAAATAATTAAACAGACATGGCAACGATTTAATTATAAGAAAGCACCACTCGAATATTCGCTTTACGATATATTTCAACAGTTTGCCTGTCATCATCAGGTAGGATAGAAAAACAATAGAAATTACAAAAATCTTAAATTTCGATTTCTGAAAGAACTATTGCGATAAAATGTTTCTTCTAGAAAAAAGGCAACTGTGAACTTAAGCAGGGGAAAAATCGTATATATAATGAAAGATACATAATTGATATACACAAATACTCTTCGCCGTTTATTATATGAAGTTGGTATTCCAATAACTTCTTTACTTGATATAATTAAAAGATAATTAGAAGAATACGAATAGTGTATTTTCTCTAATACTATACATGTTTTATTTTTATAAGTATAATATTTCAAGATATTAATGTCATAGATTTTATTGAATTAAATTAAATTAAATATGACATCTTGCACCAATAATTTCACACTTAGTTGGATTTTACTTTACACTTCGTAACATAAACTTTAATTTAGTAATTTCTAAATTTGATTTCATGATAATAAATTCATTTTTTTATTTATAATATAATAGTGGAAAAACAAAAAGTTAATTTTTTAAAAATTCAAAATCAAATAATAAATCACTTTCTACCTTTATATTTTATCTTCTATTATTTGCCGGAAATTAATGAAATAATTAATGTCCCATAAAAAAACAACTTCAACAAATTAGAATATATTGATCGACAATTTTCCATTATCATTTTCGCAGAATTTAAATTTTTTGTAATTAAGATTTATTCAAATTTCTTATAAACCTGATGAAATAGCCATGAGAAATATAAGCAGTTTTTAATAGAAATAATTTCAAGAAATATTTTTTACTTAATAAAGAGTAAAATTTATTTTAAAATATTTCATTTGACAGAGTGGATGGGAGCTAGCGTCAAATGTAGACAGATAGTCGAATAAAAAAATAACGATATAATGTAAATATTGGTTCCAAAGCATTGTGACTCGAGAATACTTCTTAACACATTGTTAGTCACAAATATATACCAGTCATTGTAACATATAATTTTCAAAATTATTTAAATTGAAATTATATAAAAATTAAATGTATTAAAAGTAACTATGTGAAAATAAAGAACTTTGTTTAAATTTGAATTTTTGATTTAATAAAATTTTATCACGCATACATACTTTTGTTTATTCTAATCTAATATCATTTTAAACATAATACTAATTTTCTTTCTATAGAAAATAATTCATTTTTAAATTGTTAGTGATGAAAACTTTGAAATTGAAATCATATAGGGTAGAGACTTGAGCAATATTAGTTACCTTCATTTTAATTATGGATTTAATTCTCTTGGTAATTATTAGAAATTAACATTATTGAAATACCATTTCGATTATCAGCTTAGGAGAAGAAATAGGATAAAAATGAAAAGAATACTCATCAAATAAGAATAATTCTACTAAACTAATAATCCTGATTTTAAATAGTAATTTCAATAGTAATAATTGAAAAATTTAGAAATGCAATTTCAAATGGAGTCATTCAAATCATTAATTTTCAAAAAGAAATTTCCCAAACTATTATGTTGTTAGTTACAAAATTATTACTTTGTTAGTGGATTAACATTCTTTTAAAGTTATTTTAATTTTAAATCCTATCTCTTTCACCCTTTGATCTATTAGTATTATTATCAATTTCATTTATATATAATTATTTTCATGTATTCACCACGAAAATTTATTCGGAATACTTAAAAACTCTTACTTACTCTTGAGAATTTTTCATGCAAAATCACTGACAGAATGCAGCTTATTGCTTTACATTACATAATATTTGTTTTAAAAGACACCGCCTTCGTCTATGGTATCTCGTCATCAGTTAGAGCGTTTTCAAGTAACTAGAAACGAGCTTTATCCAACAAGTTTCATGAAAATAGATTTCGCTTCCATCATTTCAATATTTAAATAACATAAATTTTCGTTACAATATTTTGAATTTCAATGAAATCCAGCAATTAAAATGTTGCATAAATTTAGTTTTACGAACAACTTAATTGGAATATATCTCCTCTGTTAAAATGTTCACTATGTTAACAAAATTGTATTCATTTATTAATTTTTGGCTGATTAGACTTTCTTTTTTGTGAATTTATTAGAAATCACAATATAAGATAAATAACCAAATGCATGAATACATTTATTTCGAATACGTTTTTCTCTTTTTAAATATTATTTCGGATTCGATAGCATTTTTATTTCTAAGTAAGCTTAATTACTATTCTGCTTCATAAAGTTTAAGAGATAAAAAAATAAATATTATGAACAGTATTCATGTAATTTTTCAAATATTTTAAAACTAATAAAATTACCTAAGAAACGTGTGAAAATCTATGTAAAATAGCGTATTATAGGTAAATTAAAATACACCAAAGCGTTTAAATATTAGCAAAAACGAAACATTTAGAATTTTAAAATTTCCATACTTTATTTATTAGTTTATTTTTGATTTAAAAGTTAACTAAATAAATATTTAAACGTATCAAATGTTATATGGAGATTTAATTATATATGAATATATAAATCTGAATTAAATTGGATTTAATATGTTTAATATGCACTCATACAAGAAGTGTGCACACACAGATGCGAGTAGTCAGAATTAACCACTTAGAGTTAGTTTAAAATCTTTTGTAAGTTGTACTAGTTAAATAAATATATTATTATTATTATTAATTTTGTATTTTATTATTAAATCTGACAATATCTATTTCAAATTACCTCCTATAACCATTGGTTTATTCCAAAAGTTAATTTTTGGATCAATTGAAACTTTTGAAAGATGTTCTTCTAATGTTGGATAGAACGAGCAATATGGAGCAAAGCATATATCTTCATTAAATGTTTGAGTAGTCGCATTAGAAGCAGATAAAAGCGAATCATTACTGGCTCGCAACAAGGAACTTGACGTATTAGATTGTAGGCTTTGTGATAATAATGGATAAGTACTTGTGACAGTATATATGGTACAACGTCGACAACCCATTAATACTAGACGTCGTGTTGGTGCGACAATTACACAATCTTCACAATTAAATAATTGTATTGTATTTTCTACTGGTCCAAGAATAACGGTTGATTTTCGACATTTATCAATACTAACACTTCTAGTAAATAAAATTTAATAATAATAATAATAATAAAATAATATTTTTATTGCTGCATTAAAATTTTAAAAAATCTAATCATTCACTTCATAGAAGAATATTTGATTTATCACATTAGAGATAAAAGATAATTTTAAAAAATAATGAAAATGTAATTAAAAAATGTTGGATGAATTACTAAGTAAAGAACTAGGCGGAAATTAATGCATTATTTGATATTAAAAAGGATTTCTCAAAGGATTTTTAAATTAGCTGAAATTAAGCTGAAAGTAAAAATCCATGAAAAAATGTTTAATTTAATTTATATTAGATATATTTATTTTTAAAAAATTCCAAATCAAACTTGATTCTAGAATTACTGGAAAAAATTCCAAAAATCAAATAAATGACATCGATTATGAAAAAAATGAAGTTATTGTCAAAGCCGTTGGAAACAATGTTGATTTATTTGCTTTTTAAATAATTTACAACGAATATATAGTTCAATTTTTGATTATTTATTTAAATTACATCAATTCGATTTGAAATAAATAAAATAAAGTTTTTCTATGAAAATAATAATTTTTTTTCAATTTGAAGCTAATTTGATTTTCTATATTCATGTATAAAAAATAAAAATGGGAGATTATTATCCTGATGAAAAATGGTGATAAGAATATCAGATGAAGAAATTTATTTTTATTTCCTTATCGACAGAATAGCAAATAATTTAGCCGTTGAATTTCAACGCAAGTTCTATAATAAAACAAGCGATAAAGTGCGCCTTAAATACCCATTATAAAGAAAATAATTTTTTTTAATGAACTTGTAAAATATTTCTGAGGATAACACTTGAAGTACACTTTCATTTTGGAAAAACCAAGAATGAATTCTAAAGAAAAAAACAGGTCAAAGTTCAAAAATAAATTTTACTTTGTGATTGAATATGAATTATGTGCGAGTTTTAGATCCCATTAATACACATAAATAAGTATTGACTGCTAATATGACAGTAGTTGGTTATTTATTATAATTATAAATTTACTGATTTTATTCTGATAATCCTTGTTCTATCATTGTCACTCAATTTAAAGATAAATACTTAAAATATAACTCGTGGTCCTTTGAGTATCAGCAAATTAATGTACTACTAACAGTCAACATGTGTTAAATATTATAAATTTACAATAGTCTATTTGTCTATTTTTTTTGTCTAATTGTCTATTTTTTTCTAAAACTTTCACCTAAAATTTGTGCTTAATTCTAAATTTACTGATAAACTGTCATCAGAAAACAAAATGTATTTATTCGGTCAATGCTAAACCGTTTTAGAAATTCTACTGATATTTATTGTTTAACTAAACATCTTTTTGTATCAGAATAACCAATTTTTGACAGACTTAAATTTTCCGCAAACTTTTATCTGACTAAAGTTTGAATATGGATGTTCTCACAATGTAAGAGTTCTGGAAAAATAGCAAGTTCACTTGGTGCAGTTCCAACTAATTAGAGACAAGAAATGAATAAATTAATCCACATTGATTTTGTCTGCACAAAATAAAAGTTAATTTTGGCATAATAAAAATAAGACAAGACGTGAAAGAAGCTTGTGATACACATAACAATAACACGGAATGTTTTGTCAAGTTACGAAGTTGTGATTCGTATATCAAAAAGGTATCCTTTATAGAAAATCTTCTTAATTTGTTTCATCCAGCAATTCATTTTGGAATTTTTAATAAGTACCCAAAACTAATGCTCATTATTCAGAATTATCAAACAAAGATTACAAAGAATCAATTCACAGATTTCTAATAATATTGTTGAGTTATAACTCAACACCACTTCCGTTGGAACAACATGGCAACCAAGGCGACGGTCAATGCGCTATTTACGGAGGGACATCAAAATTTATATAAAATACATGTAAGAAGCTTTTATGAAAATTCTTCATGTACGGGAGAAAACAATTGGTCAAAGTAATTAATGATCACTCAAGTGCTACAAGTACGTCATATATTTGCAAGTTGTATCAAGTTAGTTTATTCTATGCTTTTTAAAAATATAAATATAAATGGTAAAAATTAAGATATTGATGTAATTAATTTTGTTTAAAAATATTTAGGTGATTTTGTAAAGTTATTTTCGCCTAGGAACCTCCAGTCGATTTTATATTACCATATTCGTATTTGTCTCATTATTTGTCATCTGCTCATGCCACCTGTTTCTCCCCCCTCCCCGAAAGATAGTACTTTTTAATTTTTTCAAATTTTAATTAATTTAGACCTATCTTATTTTTACCTTAACATTTATATTTTAATTGCTTTGCAAACAATTCATTGTCTCTACATTACTTTTAAATAACCCTAACAATATTGTATTTTATTCATAAAACTCATTCAAAAATCAATCGCTGGTTTAACAACACGTTTTGTTGAAACACTTATTTTTGTCTCAAATATATACAGTAACTTCACTATATAATAAAATACATTAACCAGATTTTATAATAGCCGAATTCCTTAAAGTCAATACATTAAAGTCAAGATCTATTTTCATGCACTAATTTTACAATATCCAATTTTTTATAATATCTAACTTCAATATATCCGCAAGATACTGTATATTTAATAACATTTTAGTCCAATTTTCTTTGATCCCGAAATTTTAATTTTATTAAAAAATTCTAATAACGCAACTAATTTACCAGAGATTTTGCTAATTAATCAACTAATTTTCTAGTTGACTTAAATAATATTGTAGCTTCCTTTAATTGATTGAGTAGTATGATGGCGTGGTAAAAAATTTAATATAAATATTTACTGATCCAGATATATATTTTGAGGAAATACCAATAAATGTTTCATTAATTTAAATAAGTTTACATTTACTTCTCAGTTCGAAAGGTTTAAGGTAAATTTATAAAAATTCCAATTAATCAAAAAAAAAGGATTTAGTAAACTGAAAACAGAATATAGTAAAGGAAAATTGTTTAACTATAGTCAGTAATCAAAGAAATAAAAAAGATTTTATATTGAAATAGGAAGAATCTGATTGTTAAAACAATTAAATGTTAAAATAATCAAGGCCCCTTGAAACTGATTGATTAGCACAATTTCTGTTTTAGTATTAGTGCCCTTTGGAAATCGGCTACCTAAACTATAAAGTGTAATTCTTGATCCATTGATTGAGATAAATTTCTTATTTGATGAATTTTGATTTTTATATAAAACGGACATACCGGATTTGTATTGATTGCAACCGAATAATTAATTTTAATTCAAATGCACAGCATAATATCTTTCCATCAATATTTAGCACTTAAAGTTTCAAAAACAATTCTTTTCAAATAAAAAAATCAATCTTAATAGAAATTATCATCCGAAAAAATAAATTTAAAATAAAATAACATAAACAATTTTCATTATATTCCAAATAAATAAAGATTGACTATAGATGATAAATACTATGCTAAAATGTGTCTGATTTCATTGAATTTATCGAAGAATCGCTATAATCTTTTTGATAAGGAAATCAAGATGTCCCCCAGTATTGTGATAGAAAGTATTTGAAATAGAGAGACGGAAAGTATTAATCATATTTATGAAGTTAAAAAAGAAATTTGCAATAAATCTAGAACACACAAATTTCATATGAATCCTTAAAAGAATACTTTGATAATATAGAATTAACTTTGTAACTTTTAAAGTACAAATTATGACAATATTAATTTTATAAAGATATTCATAATAATTAATAATTAATAATAATAATAATAATAATAATAATAATAATAATAATAATAATAATAATAATAATAATAATAATAATAATAATAATAATAATAATAATAATAATAATAAAGTATAAAATGATGATTGCTTGGTAGCAGCATTTATTATTTAAAACAATAAAATGATAATTTAAGCCTTTTGCTGCAAATAATGTATTTAATGAAAGAATTTTCGACTATACGATAGTCCTTGTCAATCTCCTGGAATTTAGCAATGTTCTTCCTCAAAATACCCTTCAATCTTTCTTTTATTTCCTTTCTCTTAATTCTCATTGGTTGTAAATATAATGAATTGTTTTACTAAAAACTTTTAAATTTTTTTATAATTTTTACATTTAAAATTTCAAAATGACACAAACTAAAAATTTTTAAATTTTGTACAGCTTCTATAATTAGCTTCTAGAAGCCTAATAAAATATTTGAAAATATTTTAAATAAAGCCTCCAATAACTACTTATATATGCTATTTAAATATTTCAATAAATGTGTCAATTTTGATTTTCAAACCCTATTTTTTAAAAATTTTTTTCTATATTATTCTAATTATTACTTTTTAATTTATTCTATTTTTTTTAATTTCTTTATATATTGTCAGTTATTCTCAAAGTCAATGACAACAGATCAAATTCATGATTTCATTGATTTCTTCTTTAGTGTTGATCTTTGGCTGCCTGTTTATGATGAGAATTGCTTCTTTGATTCTGACATTTTTCTTTTGGATGTTTCCATTAGCTATGATTTCTATTGAAATATTTTTTTTCCTCTGTTGGCTGACACTACCGGAGATGTCTGCCCAACGAGGATGTTCCACCAGGATCTAGATGTTCTTTAACTCTTTGGTGCAATGTCCTGAGGGTACTTCCAATGTAGATTTCATTGCATACATTGCACGTGATGCAATAGACGATGTTTTTTCTAAAGCACATATCTTTCGGTGTCTGGCAGTTTTTCATTGTGCAATTGTTTTCTCTATTTATGTTGCCTGCCAGAGCCCTTCTCAATGTCCAAGATTTATGTGCTATCCGAATTGGAAGACCGGTACGTTTAAGTTCTTTCAGGATCTTGAAGTCGAGTATGTCACTGATGAATGGGATATTCAGATAGAAATATTTCTGATTCTTTTGTGTTAATTCCCTAGATCTTCTTGGGGTAGAATTCATTTTTTCAATGTCCTCACCTTGGTATCCGTTTCGGTGTAGGATTTTATTGAAATTTGATTGCTCTTTAAAGTTTTCGTTTTCTTCCGTGCATCGATTGGCTATTCTTCGTTTCTCGTTTCTTATGACATGTACTTTCTGTAAGTATGGAAGCGCTGATCTTTGGTGCATAAATATTTCTTTGCGAGCTGGTTTTCTGTAGAACCCGTATGTTGGAGTATTTTCTTCTATTTTGATTCTCAAATCCAATAAATTGAGGGATCCATCTTCTTCCGGATATTCGATTTCGAACTTAATATCTTGATGAGCCGCATTGAATGTATGAAATATTTCCTCCGCTTCTTTTCTGTTTTTGGTCGTGATGAAGATATCATCTACATATCTTGCATAGAAACCGATGGGTTGTATGGTCCTCAGTGTCTGTCGTTCGAGGTTATCCATAAAGATGATTGCTAGCAGTCCTGATATGCTAGAACCCATAGGCAGACCTTTAACTTGTTTATAGATATTTTGTTCAAAGGTAAAATAAGTGTTCTCGAGGATAACAGTAAGTAGTTTGGTGATATTCTCGATATTCATTTCCTTTATTAACAAGTTGCTTTCTCTTAATTTCTTTTCTAAACATTGAATAGCCTCTGTTGGCTCGATAGATGTGTATAGTGATACGACATCAAGACTAAATGGGACATTGAGAAGGGCTCTGGCAGGCAACATAAATAGAGAAAACAATTGCACAATGAAAAACTGCCAGACACCGAAAGATATGTGCTTTAGAAAAAACATCGTCTATTGCATCACGTGCAATGTATGCAATGAAATCTACATTGGAAGTACCCTCAGGACATTGCACCAAAGAGTTAAAGAACATCTAGATCCTGGTGGAACATCCTCGTTGGGCAGACATCTCCGGCAGTGTCAGCCAACAGAGGAAAGAAAAAATATTTCAATAGAAATCATAGCTAATGGAAACATCCAAAAGAAAAATGTCAGAATCAAAGAAGCAATTCTCATCATAAACAGACAGCCAAAGATCAACACTAAAGAAGAAATCAATGAAATCATGAATTTGATCTGTTGTCATTGACTTTGAGAATAACTGACAATATATAAAGAAATTAAAAAAAATAGAATAAATTAAAAAGTAATAATTAGAATAATATAGAAAAAAATTTTTAAAAATAGGGTTTGAAAATCAAAATTGACACATTTATTGAAATATTTAAATAGCATATATAAGTAGTTATTGGAGGCTTTATTTAAAATATTTTCAAATATTTTATTAGGCTTCTAGAAGCTAATTATAGAAGCTGTACAAAATTTAAAAATTTTTAGTTTGTGTCATTTTGAAATTTTAAATGTAAAAATTATAAAAAATTTTAAAAGTTTTTAGTAAAACAATTCATTATATTTACAACCAATGAGAATTAAGAGAAAGGAAATAAAAGAAAGATTGAAGGGTATTTTGAGGAAGAACATTGCTAAATTCCAGGAGATTGACAAGGACTATCGTATAGTCGAAAATTCTTTCATTAAATACATTATTTGCAGCAAAAGGCTTAAATTATCATTTTATTGTTTTAAATAATAATAATAATAATAATAATAATAATAATAATAATAATAATAATAATAATAATAATAATAATAATAATAATAATAATAATAATAATAATAATAATAATAATAATAATAATAATAATTGGTCAATCCTGACGTTAATTCGCGTCTGTGTGCACTTTGGATGGGCTTGTTTTTTCGTATGCGCACACAGACGTGGACAGTGTAATTTTTTTGGAATTTATGATCGGTTGATATTTTATTTGGCTGAAAATTTTTTGGAGTTTTATGAAGGATTAGAAGTTTTGTTTGAAAAAGAGACTTGTTTAATTTTTTAAGTTTTGTAAATTTTTGGAAAATAAAATAATAATAATAATAATAATAATAATAATAATAATAATAATAATAATAATAATAATAATAATAATAATAATAATAATAATAATAATAATAATAATAATTGGTCAATCCTGACGTTAATTCGCGTCTGTGTGCACTTTGGATGGGCTTGTTTTTTCGTATGCGCACACAGACGTGGACAGTGCAATTTTTTTGGAATTAATGATCGGTTGATATTTTATTTGGCTGAAAATTTTTTGGAGTTTTATGAAGGATTAGAAGTTTTGTTTGAAAAAGAGACTTGTTTTATTTTTTAAGTTTTGTAAATTTTTGGAAAATAAAAATTTTTAAATTCGTTGATGATTAATTTCGAAATGGAAAATGATATGGATTTTAAAAATCCTAAGGATAATGAATATGATGAATTTGTTTTGAGTGGTCTTTCGAATGTTGTTTTATCAGTAGTTTGGGATAATAAATCGAGAGTTTGCTTCACTGGTGGAATGAAAGATACTATAATTGCATGGAGTTTAGAAGATGGCAAACCAATTGATATATTATATGGACATTCAAAATCGATAACGAAATTAATCAATGAAACTAACTCATTCCTTGTAAGTGCGGATTTATGTGGTTACGTAATCGTATGAAAATTAAATCTTGATCAAATGAAGTTTAATAAATTCAAATCAGTTGAAGTTTCAGACATTATTGACTTTAAGTGGATAGTTGATCCATTATCCAAAGATGAATTTCTATATCTTCGAACAATAAAACTGGGACAGACGCGTGGAAATTGGGAAATGAATTTCTATAAATTGGAATTTATGCTTGCCGTTATTCCCGAAGATGAGTTACTACTATTTGAGGAATCAAGTCGGAGACTTTTAGTTGATGCTTCGAAAGAATATGATGCACAATACCAGATCGAGTTTATCAGAACAAATATGTTCCTTTTGTTCCTTTTGGCAGGATTTAGTAAATTTAAATTTAATTCTTAAAATTTTCGAAATTTATTGATAAATTTAAAAGTTACATTTCATACTTAACAAATCGCTTTCAAAAACTTAACCAATGGTTAAAAATTATTAATTGTGTTAAGAATTATAAATAATAATCCACCTTAATGGAGACAAGAAGTAGAAATAACTATAATGACATCGATGAAGCTTTAATGATGCCTGTTCAAGGGTTCCAGAACTCTGGAATAACAATTAGAATTAATTGAATGTAAATAACCCAACTAACTCTTGCAATTGTCTGATCATTAATTGATGAAATTAAAATGAGTTTGTTTCTAAATTGCAAATTTGTGATTATAAATCAAAAGTCTTGCCAAAAAAAATAGAAACCCTTTTCCAAATTCTTTTGGTAGTAAATTCGCTGTTGTGGCAATTTTTTGTTTCTTTTGCTGTATTTTATACCCGACTATCGGTTCATCGCCTTTATTATTATTCAATGGCCATAATAGTCGTTTACCATTTGTTAAACATGCTTCTACTGAAAATGGATTGCTACCTAGATTTGATCGAATCCATGAAAGCAAATTTTTGATACTAATTGTTTTAGTCGTCTAAATAAAATTTTATTCTATAATTGGGTCCATTCAAGATATTAAACCTTTGAGAATCCAGTTTTTAAAGTTTGAGATGCAATCTGTAAAATTTCACTCAACGGTTTGATATTTCTTAATTTAATAGCAATTATCAAATAAATACAAATAATCTAAAATTTGATGTAAATACAACACGGATTATATCAATAAAAAACAAATAGAATTAATTTGATTAGATATTTATTCACTTATAATTATTTTAATAAGACTCTTATTATAAGAGGATTAATTGAGTAAATTTTTATTCTTTATATAAAAGAAAATTCGAATTTTATAAAAAACAAGTTTCAGTGAAAAGAAAAATAATTTTTTCTATTACGAATTCTTCATAAATAATAAAAAATTCTTCATAATTCGTTGCATTTGGTTGAATTAAAAATATTCAACTATTAATGCAAAGTCGATTTCGAGTGTAACGTCCGACAAAAAACGACAAATGTTTTTGATTCTGATGGATAAAAATTGTGTTCCTTGAAAAGAAAATATTCTTTTATTCTAGTGTAGCAATGAAAATTTATTTTCTACATAATCTTACGTTTTCATAATGGAAAACAATAATTTATTGCTTAAAATTATTAGCTTAAAAAATTATATGAAATATAAAATATTTTATAAAAAAATGATTTTATTATTATTTTAAGACGACGTACCCATTCTTCTCAGTTCTTCCGTCTATAATGAGATTTAGAGCTTCAATAGCATTAAGACCCATTTGTGGATCCGACTTATTTGGTCCTCCAGCATCAGACGTAGCTAATAAACTTCAAATTCAAATATTATAAAAAATATTCAAAAAACTGAATATAAAGTTTGAAGAAT
This sequence comes from Schmidtea polychroa, assembly GCA_959609185.1. Classification (NCBI taxonomy): domain Eukaryota; kingdom Metazoa; phylum Platyhelminthes; order Tricladida; family Dugesiidae; genus Schmidtea; species Schmidtea polychroa. The sequence goes on from CAUHTR010001366.1 coordinate 38,261, forward strand.
TAATGATAATCAAAATATTAAAATGCATAATATCGAAAATTTTCAGGATTCTTATTAAGAAATATTTTTGATTATAACATCAATTAAATTCGGCTACTAAATTTTTTAATTTTATTATTATTATAAATTAATTCTTCTAATAATTTATCAGTTTTCTTGGAATTTTTAAAAATTTAGTTTTGTCTTTTTGAAAATTAGAAAGTTTTTTCAATAGTTTTTCTTGAAAATCATTTTAAGAACAACATGCTCGAAATAATAAAATTTAGAGTTAGAGGTCAGAAAATTTAATTTAAAATTCAAGTAGCATTCGGTTCATGATTTATGTGGGTTTTAAATTGGCAGGTAATTTAAATGATAAAATAATGTGAGCATTTTGTAGTTAAATGTTTAATTATAATTTATTTACTTAAATGATTATTACAAAGCACATATGATATCATTTTGTAGATCTTGAACAAATGAATCTGTAATCTACGTGGTGCGGCTAATAAATAGTGAGAATCGTATAGAAATAAATAAATGAGAGCATATATAATCTGTATGTACAATAAACAAGTCATGTAGTTTATTTCTCAAAATAATTTCGATTTGCATCGACACATTTTTTTCCAGTGTGTAACCAGGTTTTGGAAGGTTATTTCAAATAAATTCCGAGACTTTCACCCATAAAAAATGCCACAGCATCTTTCAAATAGTCTTTTGTGACTTCGCGGGAATTTTTCGAGGGGATTTAGAAAGTAGAAGTTTGATGGCGCCAAATCCGGACTGTAGGGAGGATGGGGAAGAAAATTAATTCTGCAACTCACAATTGCCCCCACTGTTCTGAGAATGGTTTAGTGTAAGTAATAGACCTTAAACATCCTGCTTTTCCTCTGGAGCTTCCTTATTTTCGGAGTAGTAGGAGCTGTTAATTCAAACACCACTTTTTGCAAAATCAGTCAGAAATATGCCATTGGCGTCTCAAATTACAGTCAACATGAGCACCTTTCTGTAACTTGTTGATGACCTCATTTTTTAGAACCGACCTCTGCAGGCATTTTTCCTTCTTCAGATTCCCATTTAGACTGTGGAACATATAGTGAAATTGGGGCCTCATCCATGCCACTGGCGCCGATGCCGAGTATTGAAAAAAATGATACCTGATAAAAGTGATAATTACACTTTTTGGTTTCTTATTTATCTTCTTCGCAGGTCTTTTATATAGTTTTCTTATTCATTTGAAATTGTGATTATTTGAAATAAATTTAATGACATCCATATTATCACTCACGTGTTTATTTTTGCGTATTGAAAAAGGCCATTGATAAACTTAAACTAGAAATGTAAAAAAAATGTATACCGCTTCAAATACTCGGTATCGATACTCGGTTCGACAAAAGTGACCTTCAACTACTCGGTACTCGGTACTCAGCAAAAATGCCTGCTTGGTACAGCACTAGTAATAATATTATCCATACATCATCCGAAATCTGAAAACTCTCTTGGCAGCACTGCAGACGTCGATTTTGAATTTCAGCAGTTAAAAAACGTGATACAAAGCGAGAGCTTAATTTTTTTTACAGTAATTTACATCGCTTAATTGGATAAAATATTCCGCTTAATGTTGACAATTTATGATCATAATACATGCATAGTACGGCATAATACGGTACATATTTACATATTTTATTACATGTAATCTACGTTGCAACTGTATTGCATTCAGTTACCGCTAGATATCTACGCAAGTGAGACGTACTGTAGTGTAAACCTACTTGATTTTGTCAATTATGTACACTTATAGTTAATTGTGCAAACATGTTTTGGTTCATTTCACACTAGTCAGGTTACAGCGTTACTTTATGCAAGAAGGCAATGAAGGAGCCCGATATTCGACCTAAATTTCTGTGCTGATTTTGTACAACTGAAGGCTTAGAAAAATAAAAAACAGAGTTCACTTGATTCATTCCTAAAAAAGTAAATTATATGTATAGGTATATTGTACCTATAGTCTACTTATTAATTATATTATGCATTACAGTACATATTTATATTTTTGAATTTATTATGTAAGTGCTGTATTATTTTTTCTTCAAAGCTTTTATTATGCATATTTTCTTATATACACTGTTTAATTTATATTTTTGTTTCTTATAGTTTGCTGTATAACACAGTACGTACTTTTGTCAAGAATTTATTAAAATACAGTACAGTACAGTACAGTATACATAATGTATGATAAAGAAATAAATTCATTGTTTAATTTTACCTGGAATCCGGTTTATTGGGGCAGCCGCTTAATTGGGTCAAATAGATTAGTCATGATGTGTCCCAATAAAATGGAATCGACTATATATTGACAGTTTGGTTTATTTCATTTATTTACTTCTATAAGAGTCTGACTACTTATTGGGCACATCACATACCTAAAATTATTTTTACACGATAATGGTTAACAAAATTTTGAATCCCGGGCTTATTTGTAATTTGGGGAAAATAAGACATACAAAACTAACTAACATTCAAGAAATTTGTGATAGAAAGTAAAATTATGCTGGCAGTTTAACAACAAAGATGATTATTAAGAAATAAAGACTGTTATTCATAAAATCTTAAATTAATAAATTCAAAATGAAAACTTAACAAAATCATCATTTTATTTTGATATTTTAATTTCTTATTTAATTTTTTATTTAATTTTGATATTTTAATCAAAAACTCGAATGATTAAAAATATTTTCATTTGTCTACAATTCTTTTATCAATACTTTACAATTAATTGTATAATGCAAATTATATATTTTTTATTTTGCTTACTTATTTTCAAAACATAAAATGGAAATTTTAATAAAATTTTATAAATTAAATATATAAATGAAATATAAATTTCCCATTTAATAAGATAATGTCTGCCCAATCAAAGAAAATATTTATAATCAATATAAACTTTAAATATTCTGACAGACATCAAATAGTTCTGCAAATACCATAAATTATTAATCAATAAATTTATAATTCCCCAGTAAGAAGTTGGAGATTTTTTCCGATTGATATTCGAAATAAGTAAATATGGCTAACAATTCGTTTCATAAAGCAATTCGAGGAAATTAAATTAAATATAAAAAAACGACAAATCATTTTTTTCATTTATTTACTGAAATCCTTTTCAAAATGAAACTAGTTACAGATTCATTTTAATTTTCTTCTATAGTCGACATATGGTTGGTAAANAGTGTGTTTTATTAATAAGTAAATTTTAATTCATTTTTAATTCAGTTTTGTAAAAAATTAAATACAAAATATTTACAAAATATTTACAATATTTAGTGGTGGTGCGATGGATGCGCTTGCATGGAAGATGCCAGTTTTGTAATATTTGGTTTTATTTTTGAGGTTGCAATTATTAAAATATCCCGCAAATGATTATCTGATAGTTTATTTCTGTTATTAGTTTTTTGCATTTTTCATTTTTGAATAAGTTTGTTCACATATGTATGAGCTGCCAAAAATTGACAACATTTCTGATGCAAATATTCTCAGTTTAGGAAAATCTTGTTTCGATAGTCCTTTATAAAACTCTACCAATGTTTTTTCAGTGAAACTTACTTTCAAACTATTGGTACTCTGTAACTGGCAAAGCTCAAGCTGTACATCTGGAAATGCTTAATCGACGTCAAATGTAAAAGGATTTTCAAATCGTGTTATTTCATTTGATATATTGCCGAAATCTGAAAATCTGTCTTCAATATTTCTTATCAATAATTTTATTGTATCACTGAATATATTAATTGGTATATTGGTTTTCAGTTCACCGGATTTTTTTAAAGTATCGCAAATTTTGAAATGCTGGAAATTATTCACGGATATTTGTCTGTGAAATAGTGTTAATGTTGTTAAAAGGCTTTGCACGTTTGAATATAGCTCGCTAACTAATTTCATATTGCCTTGAATTTTATTAATATATTTGTTCATATGATCAACCAAATCCGTTAAAAATGCTAATTTCCACATCATCTTCAATTAAATGATTTTTTTCATTACAAAATGTGATTATTTCTTTTCGTAGGTTGAAAAAACGTAATAATACTTTGCCTTTACTTAGCCATCTAACTTCAGCGAAATAAATAACGTCGTCCCATTCTGCATCAGTTTCATCCAAAAAATTTCTAAATTCTCGATGGTTAAATTTGTTGTGTCGTATGAAATTGACAGTAGAAATAACGGTTTTCATAACATCTTCAAACTTCAAAGTTTTTGACAATAAATTATATTGATGTATAATGCACTGCAAATATAAAGGTTTTTTCAATCCTAATGAAGTTAATTTTTCATTAATTTTTCCCCTGAGTCCAATATTATCACCGGTCATACTTCGCGCTCCATCCGTTGTAACATTAAATAGGTTCTCCCAATTTAATTGCAATTTTTCGAAACACATTTTTATACTATCAAATATATGTTGTCCTGTTGTTGATCCATATAATGAAGACAGTTCTGCTAGCTTTTCTGTTATATTCAAATCGCAATCCACACCTCTTATGAAAATAAGTAATTGCGCTGTATCTACCACATCAGTGCTTTCATCAAGAGCAATAGAAAAATTCTGAAATGTTTTAATTCGATCTTTAAGTTGTATATTGATATTTTCAGAAATTTGTTCAGTTCTTCTAGACACGGTATTTCTGGAAAGCGAAATATTTGCAAAAAATTTAACTTTTTCCGGAAGGATAGTTGATACTGCATCAATTATGCATTTTTTTATAAATTCGCCGTCATTAAATGGTCTGCCCGAAGCAGCAATAAGGTGAGAAAGTTTAAATCCAGCTGTAACACAAGCTAAGTTTTCATCATTTTTTGTGATGAACAATTTTTGTTGCATCGACAGTGAATTTGTAAAATAGTTCTGTTTTTCAATACGCTCATCTTTAGTAAGTACATCTAGACTTTTATGATTAGTTTCATAGTGACGCCTAATATTATATTCTTTCATAACTGAAATTGTAGTTCAGCATACCAAACAAGTAATGGCATTTTTTTGCTTTTCCGGAAAACAAAAGTATTTTGTTTTCCATATTTCCTGGAAATTTCTGGTTTCATTAGGAAATTTGAGTTTCTATTTGACTATTAAATAATGTTTTTTATCACTAATTAGAAAATAAAAAAATTACCTTACCTAAGTATAAATTTAAAAACTAACAGAATTTTTTCACTTTTTAAAAAGTTAAGAAAGTAATTTAAATGCTGCGATCTTTTCCACAGATTATTAAAACAACTATAAAACTTAAAACTTTTGAGAATTTTCTCCTAACTTAAATCCAAATTCAAACGTCTCAGAGATTTTTTTTAAATTTAGTTGAATGGTGATGGACGGTTTATGAATTAATGAAATAAAATGTAAAATTACCTGGCTCCGTGAGAATGTCGATGATATCTCCAATATTATACAAAACAAATTGGAGATGTTGGATTTCATCCATATTCTGAAATGAAGATTTATTATAAATTTTAAATTACCAAAGATTATAAATTAGAAACTCTTAATTTATTGATTTGAATTTTTAACTAACAGTCATAGTAACGGTAAATAATTTTGGGAAATCATATGCTTTCAAGTAATTAAAGATATCTAACAAGTACTTTAGTACACGCAGTTTATTTGACAATAAAGTAGTCTTATAACTTGTTTTTACAAGACTGCCATAACTCACGAGTGCAAAGTGTGGATTGCATCCGGGTTGCAGATTTTGAACAAAAAATCTTTAAGAATATAGAGTAGCTGATATATAATATATTTAAAATACTTAGAAAATTAATTATCTCAAATGAAATATATATCCAAAATTATATACGTATATTTTTTTAATTCTTCTGAATTAAAATTATTTTTTAAAGGTGGGCATTTAATGGTTGCAACAGGGGGCTAAATAAATTCACGGCGGCCCTGGTTACTTATAAAAGTAGAATAATGAAAAAAATAACAAAATGCAAGTAACAAATATGGCTTGTTATAATCAAAGGTTTAAACCAGAAATTATTTTATTTTGGTCTCTAGTTACGTTTCTTAAATATTTTCGATATCGGTTACATTTCGGTTTAAAAAAATAAAAAAATTGTTCCAGTTTTCAGTTCAAACATGTTTTTACGGAATCTGCTAAATTATTATATTGTTCAAATTTATTTTACAAATGCAATGGCCGGTGACAAATATCCAGATCAAAGATTTCTCAGGTTATCAAACAGACAAACATATGGATATATATATAAATGTTTTAGTGGTAAATTTCAATTCGTTTGAAGTTTGTTGTTTACTTTCAGATTCGTTTCATTTCTATTTTTGTCTTTTGGCTCCGCATCTTTTTCCTATCTCAATAAGTAATATTTATCAGGGTATATCTGCTCAACATATCGTCCAAAATTATATGGAAGATTTCCATTATTATTTATCACAGGTTATGAATTTGAGAAATTTCATTCTTGATGACATTATCAATTTAAAATTAATTTCCTAACAGGATTTTCAATTTCTCTACCTACTTTAAAATTTTAATAGGGTTTTTAGTTAATCTCTAGTTTTTAAAGAAGTATATTATTAAATATACATATAATTTTATGAAAAGTTAAATAACTGACAATTAATTTTCAAATTTTTAAATTGAAATTCAATACCTACTTTTTTATTTTTGATGTCTTTAATTTTCACAAAAATAAACGAAATATTGAAAAACAAAGATTGATTTTGAACTCAATTGACCAACAAAATAAAAATAATTGCAAAAAAATATGTTAATTTTTATTTTAAAAATCGAAATATTATTGTCAAAAAACAAAAATAGGAAATTTTGTTGCCGGATAAGATTACGGTTTTGTTAAAAATTTCAGTTGGATTTTCTGATTATAATTGAAGTTTTGTCAAAATTGTTTAGATATATTTAAAAAATTTTATCGATAAGTAATTTATTCTTAACTCTTGAGTACTCGCACTTTTTTCTTCATCAATTGTTTTGATAAAATCACGTAAATGAAACGTCTGACGAAATATTTATCCCTTTAGGTTATGGAAAATTCAAATAAATTGAATGAAATAGGTAAAAATTAAACTTGAAAATGTGTTATTTGACACGGCGCGATTAATTAATGGTTAAATAAATGTCTGGTAAATTTGCAATTCATGTACAATTGTTGCAATTACGGGTTGACAAATCATTAATGATAAAAATTTACTTTATTTGCTGATTTGCAAACTTCCATGTCGATAGATTTTTTTGTATCTGGCCATCTAAATTGACAAAAAATTTTATTGAAAAATACATAATTGGAGTGAAGAATGTTATCAAATTAAATTTTTTTATAATAGCAACCGATAAAATTCAACACGATACTAAAATTACTAAAATGAAATATCTAATAATAATAGCAAATTAGATTATTTATTTGTATATGGCTAATCAATTATAAAACGTCAAGAACTAAAATTAAATTTCAAAGAAATTACCGCCTATATAGAAAAATTAAGAACTCAGTAAAAAGAACAATCATTCGAAGTAAGTCTTTCACGACATGGTTTAACTGATTTAATTAATCCCTCGTGAAATTAGCAAATCTTTTCGTCAAAAAATTATTGGTTCAAAATAAGAAAAGGATAATTTGACAATTTCATGTTAATATTTCAATGCGTAATGAACCTCATAAAATCTACTTTAACTAATCGTGAAATTCAAATGTGATTACCAGGGAAGATTAAGTTACAGAATTATTTAGTTGCAGACTACTCGTTCTTTTACGTGGATTTTTAGGTATAACGTCATTAAGCAAAATTATATTTTAAAAAATTAATGAATTACACCTAAATCCGAAATATTAAAGTTTCTATAATCTAAAAAAATCGATAAAATACACTAACCGGCAATTGATTATCATCGAATAGCCATTGATTTGCAAATTTGCAAATAAATATTACTTACCTATAATAAATGTGTGTGTGTCATAGCCAGATGTGACATTGAAGTAGCAAGGTGACATTACATTGGCAATTACACTATAGAAAGATAGAAAAATCGCTGTTGGAGGAAAAATAAATAAAAAATACACACTATAGGACAACGGTGGGCAAATGCGGCTCTTCGTTGAGTAAACTGCGGCTCATTGATAATTGAATTTTTGATAATTGAATTTGAAAATTGAATTCGATTTTTTTATTTTGAAATTTTTTCAACTGAATTTTTAAAAAAAAATTTTTTGTTGCAATTGTATTTTCATAAATGTTAAAAATTAACGAAACATTGTTTTTCACATTTTACTGCTTTTTAAAATTATTTTGTAGTAGGCGGCGCTTTGTTATAATAACGAGAGAGAAGCAATGAAAATAAATTTAGTGAAATTTAGTGAATTTTGATTAGTTAGCTGCTTGCCGTCTAATTTCAATTTTTGGTACAACATATTGTTGTGAATCTTTGTACTCCACAATGAAGTTCGTGAAGTCGAAATATCGTTCACAGTTGACCAATCAGCATCTTACAGAATTGCTGCGAACAGCTTTAACAAAGTATACACCAAATTTCAAAGATTTGACCAAAAGTCTTCGTTAATTCAAGAAATTTTATTACTTTTTATTAATGGATTTTTATTATATTTTATGTTTGTTACTTAAATTTTGAAATAATTGTTTTTAATAGCGTTTAAGTCTTTTTTAATCAAATTAATGAAATAAAAAAAAATATGTAGTTCACTATGGTGGCTCTTTAAAAAATAAATTTTCGGAAAATGTCTCTCATTGAACTCATGCGTGCCCACCCTTGCTATAGGACATTGATTTATCATACGGACATTCAATTAGCAAAAGATTTTCAATTTAAAATTAATTAATTATAAAAAAATATACGAGAATATGTCAGAAACTTCATCAGAATCGACTATTTTATTTCAAGAAATTCATAGATGAATGCTCTTCAATACATGGACGAACAAGAGATGCGGTAGATCACGAGTAGGCAATAGAATTTATAACAATATGCCAACATATCGAGGTCCCAATATCCAAAGATGAGCTAATCCATTCACAATAATATATCTTCATTGACGATTCAAATTGAAAAGTCACCATATAATCCATTTTTGAACCCCATCGAAAGTGTTTAACAAAATTAAAAATGGGGTAAGGACTAAAGTTTCTTCGGCTGATGGATTTAGCAGACAGATTTACCTTCAATGAATGATTTACTGGAATATCCCAAGCAGTTAACGAGGAACTTCGAAAACCAGATCATAGTAATTTCAAAAATCATATTAAAGTCATATTAATAATCATATTAAAGATTCTTCCCTAAATACTTGATATTTTAGGTGAACTATGAAAAATTTAATGTATATTTAAATAAATAAATATCTTACTTCTTTATTCATTATTTTAACAATAAAAACTTAAAATATAAATAAAATCCAAAACAAAGCTCAATTGACGTTGCTAAATTAATGTCTCATTTATGATAATCAAATGCGCTTTGGTGTAGTATAAGAACACACTAACTTACTTGTGTGTAAAAATTTAATGTGCCGAAAGTTTACAGTTTTATTATAGGAATTGAGAAAGTGACAGAAAAATAATTTTGCATACAAACACAGCACACATAATATAAAATACATGTAAATTTATTATAGCTTTTTTATTCCGAAAGTTAAAAGTAATTAACATATTGTTAACATGTCATTATTTTTAATATATTTTTAATATAAAAAATTTTAGATTTTGAATCGGACAACTCTACTTCGAACTTTCGAGAAGTTAATATTTGTTTAGATTTCTAGATATTTCTCTGGAAACGCTACCTTTTTGCGAAGGTGAAGAATTGAAAATGTAAGAATTTTTTCATTTAATTACGAATAATTAAAATATTTTACAGTATATCAGATATTTCTTGTCAAACGACTTTGTGTGAAGGTAGTATTTCTAATGTTCAACAAGGTCCATCGACATTTTTGGATTTACAGAAAAATATTTCGAAATTCGTAAATTTTAATAATTTGTATAAAAAAAATAATAATTTCATAGAATTACATAAAATGACAAAATTCGCCATATCAATGAGCTGGCGAAAGAAGATTACAAAAACTTTAAAAACTACGCCGCTTCTTTCCTAATTGTCTTAAAAAATTAATGTGTTTGGTGATTTCTTTATTTATTTAAAGTTAAAAATATATCTAACTTACATTTTATCGAAATAATTCCAAATAAATTCATAAAAATCCTAAAAGAACCCTGAAAATTAATTAAAAATAATTTATAATCAAAATGTTGACTACAAGTAACATTTAAAAGCTTGAATAATGATCTCATAACTATATAAAATCAAAATTCAAACCTTAAAAGTTACTTAAATTAAAAAAACTTGTAAAATTGAATAAATAAAATGAAGTAAATAACTTCTCTCATTAATGGTGATTCATCCACTGATGAACACACCAACGTACATCGGATTTAGGTGTAGTTAATTAGTTAATTAAGAGCAATCTAGATTGATTTAGTTTGAATTTCAATTCTACCTGACGATGACAGTGAATCTGTCGAAATATATTGTAGTAATATATATTGTATTTTGAGTTTTTCGTTATATTTAAATAGACGTCATTATTTAGTGACTGTAATAATAATAATAATAATAATAATAATAATAATAATAATAATAATAATAATAATAATAATAATAATAATAATAATAATAATAATAATAATAATAATAATAATAATAATAATAATAATAATAATAATAATAATTAATAATAATAATAATTAATAATAATATTAATATATTAATTTATTAATATAGAAAAGATTGATATGCAGCATTATATCATAATTAATAATTAATCAGTATCCATCACATTTAATAATCAATTCCTTACTCAGCGTTCGGTGAAACAGCGGAAGCTCTAAGAGATATTTTATTGATTTGTTGGATATATAAATAAAGGACAAAACGAAATAATTCAATCGATTGTCCATTTTTGACTTGTTCTGTAAAATAAATAAATTAACAGAACAGTAAATAATTTCACCTTGCTCTTCTGGATTTTCACAAGCAAACAATTTGGATTCTAAATTTTTCAACTTGATAGAGTTGTTGTTACTCATTATAATGCAAGTATGAAACAATCTAAACGCAATTCAAATTTTATATTTGTTTCATGATTATAATAACAAATAGTTCAGAAAACAATCAAAAATCAATCGATTAATCAAACGACGGGTTAAATTTTAATTAATTTACTCAATTTCAAGAAATGGAATTAACTGGAGAATATAATAAAATTTTATTGAAGCGTAATTAATTTTTCAAGGCAATTTAAACACGACAGATTATTTCAAGAAAAGAATAACATTTGACTAAATTGTTTTTATTCCGATTTAATTGCTGCAGATTAAATTTAATGTTTCAATTGAAAACGTCTCTATTGAATCAAAAAATTAAAAATACTTAAATATTACATAAAGATTCGTAAATCGAAAACATCTATACAGAAAACATTACTGTATATTGTGATTTGAAAAAAATTGAATTTTTTTAATATATAATTCAAGTATATTTACCCTTCAGTGTCCTATTAAACACAATAAATTAATGGACCTGTCTCAGATCTCGAATTGCCACTTAGTGGATGACTGATTGAAAGAATAATTTGAAAATAATATTCATAATTTATTAATACATTCACACATAATTTATTATTTATAATTTATTAACATTTTTTTATTATATTATTTTTAAAATTAAAATAATTAAATATAATTAAAATTATATATATATTAAGAATTTTATTATTACAATCAAACTAGCAGTCTCTGAGGAAAATGTCAATAAAAAAAGCATTTTAGAAAATTGAAATATTAATACAATAATAGATTAAATAAACACCACAAGCTTTGTGATACCCAGTTCAAATCCCAATAGTAAACTAGTTTCGAGCTTTTTTCTCTTCGCGTCAGGTAAGTATACAATATTGCCGATACAATATTGCATACTTTCCCTGGTACACTGAAAATCACATCACTTGCAAATTAGCTTGGTCACAGAAAATCTGTAAACTTGTAATCATGGCGTAAGAAAAATCATAATCACCTCTGCGGATTAAAAAATTAGTCGATACACAGAAACTGTTTACAAGTGTATCCGAATACCTTTAGCATTTCTAATTTATAACGTAATGGTCGAACATTTTTTTTCACATGTCTTACACTTGAAAAAAAATATTCAAGTGTAAGACATCCGACAAAAAAATTTTACACCAATAATAGATAAATTATAAGAAAGTTCTCCAAAAATTTCGAAATGTTTGACTGATAAGACGTACTTGTATGTTAATTACATAATGTTATATTATGAATAGATGACTTTGGTTTTTTTCATATAAAGGCATATATACTTTTACATTTTATATTTCTTTTGAGTTTTAGTGGTCGGTGTAACAGGATTTTCTCGGACGGCTGAATTTGACAGTGCGATATTGATAATCAATAAGATTTTTCAATAACATTTATTTATGAAATAGACATTTTTCCGAATCACTGAAACTTTTAATTTTAAATAATATTGGGTTAAATATTAATATTATTTGATTTGAATTTTAGAAGTTTAAAATGTCAGTGAAATTTAACTTAAATCCACAGAATGAAACAGATTTAATGGATATGTGGAATATGTGGACTTATATATCAAGATGTACTAATAGAGAAGTTATAGTTGATTAAATAGGTTGTTATAGTTTTTGTCAAAAATTGTATTTATTCTGTCATTAATATATTAATATATTATTTATTATCGAATCCATATTTTACACTGTCCATATTTGACACAAAAAAATTAAATATTAAAATAATCTATTTATTTATATCTAACTTACTCATATGAAACATTTTAAAAATGAATGAAACTAACCCTTTGCGGTCCTATGTCGGGTCTGACTAGACATCAACTCATTTGAATTTTCAGATTTCGTTGTATGTATTTGAATGATTATTTATATTGTATGATTGTCATAAAATAAAATTTTAATTCCAAAAAATACCTTTTATTAAAAAAAACCAATTTAGTTCAAGAAAATCATATATGCCAAAAATCATTAAAACAAATGTGGACCTGGTAGGTAACTTTTTTTACTGACCGCAAAGGGTTAAAAGTATACTCTAGATGCAGACGTTCACTATCAAGCAATTGAACACCGGTGATCTTGTTCTTGTTGTTAAGTATTTTGATACTAAGACTATGTTAAGACAAAAAAATCTAATTTAGGAGGTTTAATGCAGATAGTGTTTGGACAATTGTTGAAAGGCGCGATTCAGACACATTTTTGATTAGAAATAATGATCTTATAAAAGTTGTCTCGAAAAACAGGTTGAAAAAGTTTTTAGAGTAATTATTAAAATTAATTATTTATTTAATTATTTATTTTTTCATGTAAAATGTGTACAGATTCGACATTTATTACTTTAATTAATATAATTATATGTATGGCATAAGTATAAAGCTTATCACCATATCATCAAAGTTTCAAAACGACTTTCTCAATGGGGTGCAGAAATAATTTAGACTTGGAAACAATGAATAATCACCAAATTATTTCCATGGCTAAATTATTTCCAAGGTTAAATTATTTTCATAACTCTTCACGATTACTCAAAACTAAATTATGTAAACCCGTTCCTGTAAAGGGTAAACATATTTAACAATCATAAGTGGAATCAAAAACATTTTAGCAGCAAAAATTAGACCCCATCAATTAGGAACCACTTTATTTGGTCGGTTGAATAAAAGCTTTAATAGTCGAATTATATTTTTCAATGGATATTTTATGCATTTAAAATATATGATCTGGAAATATCGAGCATGATTACTGCACCTCTAGCCGAGATTCAACTTCTTCAAGTTCAAATAAAGATTTAAGTTTTGAAAAATATTTAAATGAATTAGATGTTATAAAATGAAAACGTTTCAATGAAAAGAAACCGGTTGATACAGATAATCAGAAATTTAAAAAGGAGTTTTTACCACTTTGGAGGAAGTTGAAAAATATGATCGATCGTCAAAACTGAACGTTCAAGAAGCTATCGATGTTAACCCCAAAATTATTGAAAATGCTGCAAGAATTGTAACCGCATTACATAAATCAGTGTAGAAAGGTTGCTTTCTGCTCTGAAAATGATCAAGTCGGACTTTGTGCATCCCTTAAAGATTTGATTGGAGCAATTCTGTTTTGAAATATAGTTTAAAAACGAAAAATAATGTAAGTATTTTTAAAAACGTTTTTTATTTTTGTGTTTTAAAATTTAAAATTTTATATTTTACTTATTTGTTTTTCTCTATTTTTTTATAAAAAATAAATTTAATAGAATCAGTCATGGATAAAAAAATTAGAATTCAAAAAACATGATTTTATTTTTATACATATTGTTTAAGTATAAGATATAATAGAGTTCGGTGCCGGAGCTGGAGCTGGAGCCGAAGTCAGTAAAAAACCCGAAGTCGGAGCCGGCCTTAATCAATTTCGATATGGCTTCACAGCCTTGACAAAAACCAATTTTTAAGATCTGATATTAGATAATTTTTCAGGTTTTTTTATTTCTTAATAAATACTGCAAACTTTCTATTTATTCTAGTAAGTAATATATATAATTGTAAATTTTACTGTTGTCGAAAAATTTTTAAATTTCTTAATTTGGAACTAAACGATATAATAAAATATTATATTAAATTCTTATAAACTTATAAAATGTTATAAAACCTAGAAACATTATCATAAAATACTTATGCTATATTTCAATGCATTTAGTGCGGTAATGCAAATTAGGAACGTAAATTCTAGGAGTGGGAAATACGTATCCCACACTCATTTATGTAATGAAGACAACAATAGAACTTGTTTTCCCATCTTTATGATCATACAAGCTTTAGAAAGCAATGTTTATGTGATTTAAACCAGTGATGCATAAACTACATACATTGGTGACCTATTTTTTATGCATAATTAAAATTGAAAATTTCAAAAGAAAAGCTCAGAAATGAAAGAATTTTATATAAAAATTTTCATCGAATTTTAATTAAATAATTAATGAGAAGTATGCTTTTCCGTAGTGTGAGGTGTTTTAGCTGAGAATTAAATATTTCAATGATTTATTAAGATAATTTTAAATTATAAATAATTGACTATTTAAAATAACTTTTAAAAAAAATTTTAAATTGCATTTTTTAAATTGAAATTTTTAAATTGAAAAATTAAAAAATTAAACAAGCTTTTTATTAGTAAATCATTTTTAAATATATTTGGTATACAATTTGGTATACAACTAAAGTTGCCAGTAGAAGAGGTCGAGAAAACGAAGCAAGAGCACATATGCAGTATCGAAGCCAAATTTGGGAAGATAATAACGGAGATGGAACGATTTCAAAGAGCAAAGAATACTTTAAAGATAAATAACCCGATACTACTAAACATTATAAAAAAGAATCAAAATGTTTTTATGGTTGATAAATGGGTCATTGGCTGCACAAATCTGTTGAAGCATAAAATAGAAACTCAAGGAAAACCGATAAATATTAAACCTTGGAGATAGCCAGTCAACTTGGAAGGTAAAATAGATGAAGATATAAAATCTTATGGGAAAACAATATTATCAAAAAGTGTAATTCGCCATGGAACACTACATTAATATGCGTCTGGAAGAAAGAAAAGCAAAATATCAGATTATGCCTTGATTTCAGGCAATTAAACCTAGTAACAGAGAGACAGGCGTTCTCTTTGCTGAATATAGCAGAGATTTTAGATAAATTGGGTGGAGCAAAGTATTTCAGTTCGATAGATCTTGTAAATGCATATTATCAAGTAGAACTAGAAGACGAATCAAAGTTAAAAAACGGCTTTTTCAACAAAATCAGGTCAATACTGTTTTAACAGAATGCCATTTGGAATAGCAGCGGCATCAGGTACATTTCATGAACTGATGGGAAAAGTATTAATGGGTACAAGCTTCCTAGGAATATGCAATTGCTACAAAAGATTTATAAAGGAATACACAAAAAAGGCAAGAGTTTTAGAAGACCTAGGCGGATTAAACAACTAAAAATAAATAATAATAATAATAATAATAATAATAATAATAATAATAATAATAATAATAATAATAATAATAATAATAATAATAATAATAATAATAATAATAATAATAATAATAATAATAATAATAATAATAATAATAATAATAATAATAATAATAATAATAATAATAATAATAAAAACATCAAAGATTATATTTTAACAAATTTAATTAGAAGTATGTACGGAGAAACTCATCGGGAACAAAAGAATCAAGAAAACATTTTGAAAACGTATTTGAATAACCACCCAAAAGAATTGATCTACGAGGTACAAAGACAATCCTTCATGACAGCAGAAGTACATTATTCCTTGCGATTTGACAAAAGAATCAAACACCTTTTGAGAAAAAAGGAGCTCAAAGCAGGCCTTGTTACGAACAATGAAACACTGGACGGAAACGAAAGCATTACAGTGAACAAAGAACTAGTAACCGACCTCACAAATTGTCTATCCAAAGGTGAAAAAGGATTACTTTCACTAGGACCAAAGTTCAGTATAAACAGAGAAATAGATGAAGCAGCCATCCTCAATTTCAAAACAGCTCTTTGTCGCATTGCGTACCAGATCAAATGGAACAATACAATACCGCATGAAAATGAAAATAGCGAAAACCAGCTCCCAGTATACATAAACACAGATAAACTCTATCAACCAAATCCTGATGCAGAATTAGATTCAACACTCTCAAAGGTCTGTCACAAAATCATGGAGATAGTTGAGAAGGAAAGAAGAAAACCATATCTCTCAAACCTAACGAAAGACGAACAGGCAATATTAAAATCCCTTAAAAAGAAACCGTACGTTTACTTACCAAGTGACAAGGGGGGAGAATTTTGCATTATAGAGAAGAATCGTTACTGTGAAGCTGGTTACGAACACCTCGGCAACATCGAAACATACAAGAAAGTCAGCCGCATGTCACCAAACACCATCGAAATGAAGATCAACAAAGTATGGAAAGCCATAGCTTTGGAAATGAGGCTCAACAACAGAATAACCAACAGCTTCGTCACAAAAAATTCTGATCTTCCTAACTTCTACCACCTAATTAAAACTCACAAAGAGGGTCCTGGTATCAAAATTAGACCTATAGTGTCCAACAAAAATGGACCAACAACTAAAACAAGTTGGCTCCTTGCAAAGATCTTGAAACCTTTATTGGACACGATACCACACCATCTTCAAAGCAGCGACTGCCTCATGACAAGACTAAATAATAACATGACTTGTCATAGAGAATTCCAATACCCATTTAGTCTTGATGTCGTATCACTATACACATCTATCGAGCCAACAGAGGCTATTCAATGTTTAGAAAAGAAATTAAGAGAAAGCAACTTGTTAATAAAGGAAATGAATATCGAGAATATCACCAAACTACTTACTGTTATCCTCGAGAACACCTATTTTACCTTTGAACAAAATATCTATAAACAAGTTAAAGGTCTGCCTATGGGTTCTAGCATATCAGGACTGCTAGCAATCATCTTTATGGATAACCTCGAACGACAGACACTGAGGACCATACAACCCATCGGTTTCTATGCAAGATATGTAGATGATATCTTCATCACGACCAAAAACAGAAAAGAAGCGGAGGAAATATTTCATACATTCAATGCGGCTCATCAAGATATTAAGTTCGAAATCGAATATCCGGAAGAAGATGGATCCCTCAATTTATTGGATTTGAGAATCAAAATAGAAGAAAATACTCCAACATACGGGTTCTACAGAAAACCAGCTCGCAAAGAAATATTTATGCACCAAAGATCAGCGCTTCCATACTTACAGAAAGTACATGTCATAAGAAACGAGAAACGAAGAATAGCCAATCGATGCACGGAAGAAAACGAAAACTTTAAAGAGCAATCAAATTTCAATAAAATCCTACACCGAAACGGATACCAAGGTGAGGACATTGAAAAAATGAATTCTACCCCAAGAAGATCTAGGGAATTAACACAAAAGAATCAGAAATATTTCTATCTGAATATCCCATTCATCAGTGACATACTCGACTTCAAGATCCTGAAAGAACTTAAACGTACCGGTCTTCCAATTCGGATAGCACATAAATCTTGGACATTGAGAAGGGCTCTGGCAGGCAACATAAATAGAGAAAACAATTGCACAATGAAAAACTGCCAGACACCGAAAGATATGTGCTTTAGAAAAAACATCGTCTATTGCATCACGTGCAATGTATGCAATGAAATCTACATTGGAAGTACCCTCAGGACATTGCACCAAAGAGTTAAAGAACATCTAGATCCTGGTGGAACATCCTCGTTGGGCAGACATCTCCGGCAGTGTCAGCCAACAGAGGAAAGAAAAAATATTTCAATAGAAATCATAGCTAATGGAAACATCCAAAAGAAAAATGTCAGAATCAAAGAAGCAATTCTCATCATAAACAGACAGCCAAAGATCAACACTAAAGAAGAAATCAATGAAATCATGAATTTGATCTGTTGTCATTGACTTTGAGAATAACTGACAATATATAAAGAAATTAAAAAAAATAGAATAAATTAAAAAGTAATAATTAGAATAATATAGAAAAAAAATTTTAAAAAATAGGGTTTGAAAATCAAAATTGACACATTTATTGAAATATTTAAATAGCATATATAAGTAGTTATTGGAGGCTTTATTTAAAATATTTTCAAATATTTTATTAGGCTTCTAGAAGCTAATTATAGAAGCTGTAAAAAATTTAAAAATTTTTAGTTTGTGTCATTTTGAAATTTTAAATGTAAAAATTATAAAAAAATTTTAAAAGTTTTTAGTAAAACAATTCATTATATTTACAACCAATGAGAATTAAGAGAAAGGAAATAAAAGAAAGATTGAAGGGTATTTTGAGGAAGAACATTGGTAAATTCCAGGAGATTGACAAGGACTATCGTATAGACGAAAATTCTTTCATTAAATACATTATTTGCAGCAAAAGGCTTAAATTATCATTTTATTGTTTTAAATAATAATAATAATAATAATAATAATAATAATAATAATAATAATAATAATAATAATAATAATAATAATAATAATAATAATAATAATAATAATAATAATAATAATAATAATACTTCAGAACCAGAAGCTATAGTTTAAGACACTTGTTTCTTAAGCAAATCTTGGTAAGACGGTAAAAATTTTAATCGTAAAAGTACAAAGTAGGATGGTTTAAATACAAAACTAAATTATGTGAGTTTAAATAAAAGATATAATTAGTAAAATATGTTGAATTTTCTCTCTAACATAAAGCAAATCCTCAAAAATATTAACTATTATATTTTGTACCTCATAATTTATTAGCATAAACATACAAATCATTTTTAATATTCAAAAATTTGCCGATCTTGTCCCTCTGGTGTTACTGATAGTTTAGCAGTGGTCATGAACATTATATTGAGTTATATTTTGATAATTCATAAATATAAATATTTGTAATAAAGTAAAATTGAAACTTACGTCCATGTCAAAGTTTCTGTCAACTGCAATTTGTTGCAAGCAATATGCTTCCAAATTGGATAGCTAAATTAGTAATAAATTACGCATTATTTTATTGGTGAAATAAAATAATGAAAATAATATTTATCAGTGGTGTATCCAAATGATGGCGTATCTTTTACTATCAATTGATAAAGGCTGTGCCAAAAATTAATGATTACATTTAGATTATTTTTAAATTATCATCAACCAAAAAAGGTTGAGAAATTCTTCTTTCTACTTAACATATCGAAATCAACTATTGTAAATCTTAACCAAAGTCCTACCTGTCCCGCTAAATGGAACGTTAAAGCTATCGAAGGTATTATAAAACAACATGAGATGAAAATAGAAGGTTTCTGAGGGAAATTATTATAACAAATAAAAGTTCTGTTGTGAGCAGTTTACTATTTCAGCTCACAGAAGTTTTACTCGAAAGGCTTTCTTTCCCATAGAGCAGTTATCAAAATAACTGGAGACTCGAGTTTTATATTCATCGGAGCAACAGGATCCATTGAATTAGTAAGGAATATTTTAAATGATTCAAGAACTGACAATGGATTTAATGAAATCATAAAGGAATGTAAATCATTTGTTGCAAGAGTCAAATTGATGAAATCAAGTTTATTAGTCGAAAAAAGCAACTAGAAAACTGAATGAATAGTCCAAAATCTGCTCTTGAAATCTTTGTGTGTAACTACAGAATAATCTGCTTCGAAGTGAATGGCATTCAATATGGAAACTGAATTTTTGCAGAATTAACTGTGGGTTTAAAATGCGGTTGAAATGTGTCTGGGTCAGTAAGTGTTTTTTAATTATTGCTAGCGTTTTTTAATTATAAAATGTAGGTCACCATAAATATATTTTAATTTAAAATAATATTGCGCTTTTTTAAAAAGATTTTAAAAAGAAAAAAGTTTTACTAGAGAATGCACAATTGCAATTTCAAAGATTTGTTTTCGACGCATAATTAAAATTTTGTTTGCATAGATTTTAAAATATCTTAAATATATCTTAAATGTAAATTAAAAAATGACTGAATTTAAAGTTAAATTAATTTCTGTGTTACCTCATTTTCAAAATTAAATCTAACCGAAGTCATTCTTTTGTTAAAAAATTATATTATTCCTCGAGTTACTTGGTTAATTAGTTACGCGTAAGTCGAGACTCAGGATTGGTGCAAACGCCAAACTACACGAGCAACAAAGACCTGGTTAGGGAAACATGGAATTTCCTGCCTGAAATGGAGTGCACAATCGCCAAACATGAATCCCATTGAAAACATTTGGTTTCTCTTGAATAAGAAAGTGACAATGCAAGCCAAAATCAGCTGCAAGTCTATTGGTCGCCTTTCAAGAGGAATTGGAAGAAATTTCCAAAGAAACTATCAATAAACTTAACTTCTCTTTTCAATGATAAGGGAAAATTTACCAGATATTAGAAAGCGAAATTTAATTGTTTTTCATGGATAAGACTCGGTTTATTTCATGGGTGTTAACAATTATAATTTTTCTCGAGTGTCCATTTACTTATGACAATGCACTGTACATATTATGTCGGTCGAAAAACCCTTTGAAATGAATATCATTCAAAATACTTTCTTATCCATTATCACTACTGTCCAACCAAACTTTCATTATTTCTCATAGCAGTCAAAGTGTTAAGAATTTTGTTCAAAATGTTGTGGAATACAAACATTTATACAAACATATATAAATATGCTTTTACTTACACGGTTTCCATGTCAATACCAGTATGTATTTAAAAAAAAATTATCTATAATTTTATATATAGATAAATATAAAATTATTTTATTAAATTAAATTATTTTCTTTAAAAATAAAAATTGCTCGAAAACCGCATAACTCGAGCATAATCACAATTTTTACTCGTAACTCAAAATTCGGGAAATTCGAGTACCGCGTAACTCGAGGAATATCTGAACCTATCTGTGGAGGTGTAAGAAAGTGTGAGCAATTCGGAACAACCCCTCTCTCGTCTAAGTGTTTCACACTTTGCCCAAATAAATCCTGTTTTGGGGATTTTGAATATGAATTTAAAATTTTAATAATGGACAGTTCTAAAACACGGATTTTCTAAATAATAACCAAAAAATTACTAAATAATTCGGTTGTGACCTGTTACAAAATTAATATTTATCCCCAATACAAACTGCGATTGTGTTATCAAAGTGCATGGAACGATTTGAATTACGAGTAAAGGCTACTTTAACATAAAAATTACACTATATAACATAAAAAACAAGGATCAATCTTTTCGTGTTTCTAATTACCCATTTATTCGATTGTCGCAAGCCCAGTCCTGTTTCTCCATAGTATAAATTTAGTTCATTTAACGCATTATTCGGAATCATTGAATTTAATAATTAAAAATAAAAAACTCAGCATTCAAATCAAAAAGATCTTAACGGTTCTGAAAAATATATTTATTTTATATTCAATCTTTATTTACTATAAATTAATCAAATAATTCTACATTAAAATCATAATAAATATTACCTTAATTTTGGATATCCTGCTTTACCTTTGACTTTAGCATAACTAACCAATTTTTTGATATTCTAAATTTAGCTTTTATAATTAAACATAAAAACATTGGAAAATTGAAATATTTATTAAAAAATTGAAATTACATGCATTGATAACAATCTCGGGTGAGGATTTACATGAAGTATACCATAAGTAAATGGCTCAGACCTCACCCATAACTGCAAATTTGTCGAAGACGAAGTTGACATTGTTTGAATAAAAAAAATTAAGTATAATTGCAAATTAATACTTTAATTAACGAGTAAAATGTGTTGAAAGTGAAAAAGATTTTTAATTATATTATATTATTGTACTTAACAACCAATTTGAAAATTGCGTTGATTAAAACTTAAAGTATTTGACAGCGATATAATTTTAACAATTTTTATATTATTGAAGATAGCAATTATTAATAAGCAGACTTAGAAATTATTTCATAAATTATTTTAAATTTTATATTTAAACATATGAAACTATTAAATTTTTATAAGTGTGAGCAGAAAGATTTTGATTTTCTTCACTATATAATGTTAAGAAATTTATTTTATTAATATTAGTGAAACTTATTTGCCAAGTTACCATAAATTTTATTTAATTTAATTACATTGTTGAATTTCCAATTTCCATCGTTTTATTATAATTTCAATCCATAATTTTTGCTTTCGGCTATTTTCATATGAAATCTTTCTATTTTTAGTTTCTATTTTCTTTTTTCGCCATGAATTCGAAGTTGTTTACGTCCTGTTATTTATTTGTGCTATATCTATATTTATTTCTTCCACTACTTCTTACTTTTGTTATTTTATTTATGTTTATTCATTTTAATATTGGTATGTTACGTGTGGGGACGATCTTTAACTTCTAGGATTTTTTTCGATCAACGTTTTTCTTATCTTCATATTATCCTCTGTAACCGAGCATAATTTCTTTAAATGGCTGCTAAACTCCCGTTGCAAGCGACGTTGGTACTGCTATTTAATGAGTGACTGTCGGCAAAAGTGACTTCAACAACAAGATCTGATATTGGCCATGTACGTCGCTGGTTTCATAGGCTACCGTAGAAGTTGTCGTGCCTCGTTTTCTCTTGTCCCTTCTGCGTCCATAGGTACGAAATCTCTTATTTTTCGTCGTCTACTTTAAACTTTTATAATAAAACCTTCGCTTTTCGGTCGAATTACCTAAGGTTATGTTGACAAAATCAAATTATAATTGTTTATTTTATGTCGCGAGTTATTTTACAAGCTGTATTTAATTTATTGTTTAACTAAAGTTCGATTAATTTTTAAATCTTTTCGTAAGGAGATAATTTTCTTTGGCCTCAAGACGGTAATTATATCATGATTCAATCAATCTATATTCTTTAAATTTCTAACTTTAATGTGCTTGATTCTTAAGAAAATAGTCTGTCCAATAAAACTAATTGTTAAGGTTATAATACTAAGTCAAAATTTTAACATATTATTAAAATAAAGCAGTTTATTTATATATAAAGTAGTTTATTTTATTTATATTAGAGTAGTTTAGTAATATTATTAACAGGCTTTGATAAATATCATTCTATCGTTTTTTCTTGGCTTTCTTTTTATGTGGATTTGAATTTTTGCTTGCGTTTCCTCTCAAACTTTTTGGGTCGCGGCTTTCATGGTTTTTTTACTATTGGAGTTGTTTTCGGTATTTATGATATCAGAGCTGCTATTACTGGAAACGGCTCTGTTTCGGAGTACGTTGGTACTTTCCCCACTCCAACGTCAATATGAGTTCCAGCTTGTAACTCCATAATTTTCTGAGACTGTTTTCAAATTGTAATTTTGAGATTTTTGATTTTCCTTTAGTCATTGGCCCAAGCTTTCTCTAGGGTTTTAAACTTTTGCTGGAGTTTCCGTACCTGTTCCGGTCTGAACTGACCCCTTCAATTTGCCTGCACTTTCTTACCAGTGATTCGGCTCATTTGGCTTGACGAGCAACTTCTGTAGTATAACGGGCCACTTTTTGGCAGAACTTTTCCATCGGATCAACTATGACTTATTTTATTTAAAATTTAAGCATGAAATATGCATTACAATGCTACTATCATTTAGAATATCGATTTAGAAAGTAATTTTATTTTATTTGTGATACTTATTAAATAAAATTAATAAAATAACATGTTTATCGATTTTAATCATTATCTCCTTAAAGCCATAGAAAGTTGCATTAAATTATCTCCTTTTATTGAATTCTTTTTCTTATGGTTTGTTTGTTTACTATTTAATCATTTATTTATTATAAAAGAAAATTGTTCAGATTATGATCGAGTCGACATATTAAACAACTACAATGAGTTAATTTTTTAATTCAAAAAAAAATTTATTTTAAGAAAATTAAAATGATGGATCGAGTTTAGGGAGCTCACCGCATTTATTCTAAAGCATCGCGAATTTCTCATCACTGTCGTTCCCTAAAGCGAATCGTATTTTCGTTTTGTTAGTTCTTTTTATTTTTGTGATTTTTATTTATATGCTTTTAAACTCGGTAGGTAAGCACCTTAACGAGTTTCTACTTTGGTTCTTGCGGTAGCTCAGTGCGTCATTCTGAGTCAGCGATCAGTCATTGAACAATTTCAGATAGGTTGAAAATTTCGTGTTATGACTAGTCCATATTTGGACATTAAAATTGTATAAAATGTATAATTGTTTTTGTTTTTATCCTCTTTTATCTCCTTACTCTTAATTTCCAATCACTTGTCTTTGAATTTATAAAATGAAGGAACAGATGTTTTAATAGTAAGTAGTAAAATTCAAGCTTTCTTTGTTCTTTCTCTATGGCTTTTTTGAGAATTTTAAGTCGACTTTTGAAATTTATATTCCTTATATATAAAAGGATAGCATAACAATTATTGGTAAAATTAATAAAAGTGCAAAATTAATTAAAACTTACGAAAAATCAAAAATCAATATTTAACGTGGGTATCGGGTATGGTTGAACGCCAAATTAATAAACGAGTTTAGAAATTATATTGAAAATTTAATAAGGTGCTCACAGGGAAAGTTAATGAGAAAAAAAAATTAATTAAAATTATTTAGTCTGTAATGAAAGCACGAGCCAATGAAAGGCCCAAGCCCATGGGAAACCCGAGCGCTGAAGAAAACCCGATGCGCAGTGAGACTTGATCGATCAGATAAGATAAGGAATATTTCAAGCGCCAATCTAAGATAAACAAATTAAAAATATGTGGAAACCCTCAAATATTGATTTAGGTTTCCCGGGGAAAAAAATTTTACAATTCTCTAGATAATTGCCATCTCAGAAACAGTGTAAAAATAGGGCTCAGAAACAGACAAGTGGCCAATTGATCGAAGAAAATAAAATAGAAGCTCAGAAATCAGGCGATCAGAAAGAGAAATCTAGTAATTTGAAAAAGTTTAAGACTCGTACCAGAAAAGGTGATTACCCCTTGGGTTATCTACATTATCGAATGACAATTAGATTGAGCGAAAGATGCAAATAGTGACAAATTGTAATTTGATTGAAATTGAATAAAATTATTCTGTGTTGGGTTTCGACTTATTTGTTTGAATAAGAACACGAGGAGTCAAAGAGAGAACCGACTTTAAAAAATAAAAACCCAACAATTATGTATTTTATTCTCTCTTATTTTATTTTATATGCGTTTATTTATTCCTTGTATCGTTTCACTCTCTTTATTTTCCAGTTTGAATTTTCCTAGTTGTTTCTTTGCTTTGACTATACAAATTATTTATTTTTCTAATTTTTGTCTAACAATGTTTTATAGGTCTTTTGTGGTGTTTCTGTGTTTTTTAATTCTTTTTGAATTTCACTCGACTTATGGCTATACCTGGGTGGTGTTTTTCGCATTCTGATTATAAATCACATTTATTTAGGTATAAAATTAATTTTTACCCAATACTAGACAAAATATGGTGCTTAAATATTAAATAAATATGTAAGATAATATTAAAGATATTGATAAAATCAAACATGTACGCACCTTCCTCAACTGTATTAATGTAATCAAATATTGAAAAATGCGTGTTGAGTTCATATGTATGTTTTAAATGTTGCATTTGAATGTGAGTCGCTAGGACACCTATTCACTTGTTAGTACTATTTCAACTTGCAACTCCGAGTTTTTGACTTGCAAAGCTTGTCGCTAAAATTTGGCGCAATTTTACTTTTAAAATTGTATAACTTATATATTAATTTCTAGTTGTAATTGTTGTTGTCAACAAATAAATTATTTTATTTTCAACAAGTAATAAATATACATTCTATTTCTAGTGTTAATAAATTAAGTAATTAATTAAAGAAAATTCGAGTTGGGTAAATAACAAGAGAAGATACAAAGACGATTTGAAAAACGGATATATATTTTTTCTGATTCGCTGTAACAATTTTAAATTTTGACTAATTACAAATGTTTGATTAATTTGTTTTCTTAATTTATTATTTTAAAATAGTAATTTAACAAACTTAAAATTTTCAAAATACACTATATTTTTGTTTTACAATCGAAAAATATTATTTATTAAATTTTAAATTAATTTTAAATATTAGTTTTGATTCTTGCTCAAATTTAGTTTGTTTAAGATCTATTTTCTAATAATTACTTGTTTAAAATAATTAATTAATTATCCATTTTTAAACACGTTCTAAAATTTATTTTGTTATATTTTTAGGCAGATAGATTAAGTGAATTACAAGATATTATTAATCAACAAGCTCAAAATCTTTGCGATTCAATTGGAGTGATTCAGCAGTTTGCTCAACCTTCATTCTTTAGCGAATTCGATTGGAAAGCTCGAAGTAGCAGAAAAGATAATCCTATAATACAATTAGTATTGGAAGATAAAACATCACCAGATTATTGTAAGCAATTTGCAAAAGTTATTCGAGAAACATTTGCTCAAATTAATTATTTAATTGACGGCCTCCCAGAAGAAGATTTATCACTTGAAATCCATAACTCAGCACTCTCACTTTTACATAACGATTATATTGATAGCGGTAAAGAATTATTGAAAACAGTTGACCATTTAGAAAAAAAGTTGGAAATTGTTAGAGAAAAACTTATTGAAATATCTGAAGTACAATTGACAGCTGAAGCTCTTGAAGCCGAAATTCTAAAAAACTACTATGGTTGAAGAAACATGTGTTAAAGATATTTGGATACTTCTTTATGTGCCATTATTAATTTTTATTTTTAAACTTATACATTTGTTTTGTATTCCGTTTCTCAGTAAAATTGGATGTATGTTTATGAATAGATCTAAAGCTGATAATGATCGAATCAGTAAGCTTAAAGAATTGACTAATGAGAAATCAAAATTAAATATGACGGACAATTTTGCAAAATATTCCAAATTAGAAAGACAAATTAAGAAAATGGAGAGTGAATTAGAAACTAATAGTCAAGTTAGGTGTAAAAACAGTCTAACTGTGAGACTTGTTGTATCAATGTCGTTAAAAATCCTTCAAGTATTAACTTTCGTCGTTATTTTTTATTTATGGAAAAATTGCGTGTTAAACATAAATTCCGAAATATTGTTAACATTTTTTCCAGATTGGATGCACCATAAATATCTTACTCAACCTCCAATGTGGTGTGTTCTACCTGTTTGGACTGCTACCTGTCAGTATTTTGTTTCAGCTGTACTTAATTATTTGTTAAGTGAATAATTTTGATGTGTAATATTTGAATTGATTATAAATAGTTGTATGTAATTCTAGTTAAGAGATGACTACATTTTTATATTGTTGTGATTAATGTTTATGATTGATAAATATTAGAAAAAACTAATTTTCACTGTATTTTCCTTAATTTCTTTAATTATTGATTAATGTTTTATATTTTCCAACGTTTCACGTAATTTCATATTTTAAATTTGATATGTAAAAGGTATTTCTGGAATCAAAATAACTAATGTTAATTTATAATATTTTATTGTATGTCGGTCATTGATGGATCCTGTTATCTACATCGTATATACCTAATAACTTTTACCTGGTGATATACTTTGGAACTTCTGTGGCATTATTCTTAACCCTGATTAATTAGACAGAAAAAATCGTATTAAATAAGGATTTTTAAAACATTTCAATACTAATGGCCTTACAGAGTACAAACTGATGTGCCTAGAAATATTTAATAAACTTTAGGATAATAACAGCACAATGACTTAATAAATATATTCTTTCGTCAATAAACTCATTAATTTGACTGCTTATGATCACAAATGTGGTTGAATTGTAATTTTATTACCTTTTTATTATTGATTTTCATTTATTAACATCACATTGCTGTAACTACTGTAAATCAATAAAATTGAGGGAATACGTATAGCGTACTTTGTCATTAAATTAATTATCTGCTCTGTAACCACCTCCCCTGATGCAGAGGGTAATGAGATTTCTGTTAAGGGAGCATCCATTAAGGGCGTCCCCCAAAATAAGGTCTTTTTGACCCCCGTCCCTTTATCCACATTATCCCTCCGAAAATAGAACTCCCTTATTTTCAGACGAATTTTAAAACATAAAATTGTAATATTAGGCAGATTTTGTTGCTGGTAATACATAATATTGTTTAAGCTTTAGTAAAACTTGTCCAAATTTAAAAAAAGAATCTATTTTTTAAAACAAAATTAATAAAGTGCTGGGACAAAACTGTAATATTAAACTAATATTGAGACAGGAGCATAATTTAATTAAATGGGCTACAAGTTTGCAACTCTTACTAAGAGATGGGATAAAATAATATTCAAATAATAGGGGTGTTGGGTAGGTATTAGGTTCAGTCTGAGGATGTCCTAAGCACTTGGACCCCACCCCCATATGTCCCCTCTATAGAGACCCCTCCCTCTTAGGGGACGTCCTTAATGTCAAACATGAGGGATTTTTGTACAGGAAATTATGTTAATACATTTTGAAGAAACGATGTCTTAAGAAATAAGTAATAATTTTTGACTAAGTAATATATTGAATGTAACATATTTTAAGATGCCAATGAGAAATTAAAGTAGCAATTTTTAAATAATAAAGTGATAATTTAAACCTTTTGCTGCAAATAATGTATTTAATGAATAAATTTTCGACTATAAGATAGTCCTTGTCAATCTCTTTTAGTCGAAAATTTTTTCATTAAATACATTATTTGCACAAAAGACTTAAATTATCACTTTATTGTTAAAATCTATTAAATCAGGGGTGGGGAACCTGCGGCCTTTAGGCCGCATACGGCCTCCGGAGCCTTATCAAAATAAATCTTAATTTATATAAAAAACCATGAATGTTGAGAATTTACAAAAAAAAATGCTTGTAACTACTGAATTGTATATATACCGTACTGTACAAGCATCCCACCGAGTACAAAGAACGAAATATAAACGAAATACTTTTTGACTGCGGCCTCATTTGAAGGCGACAAATTTCAATGTGGCCTATGGAAATAAAAAGGTTCCCCACCCCTGTTTTAAATAATAAATGCTGCAACCAAGAAATCATCACTTTATAATTTTTAAATAAGTAATGATTTATAATTAATGTAAGATATTTTTTAAGCATCAACGTTTGAGAAATTTAAAAAATAATATTTTTGAAAATTCGAATGAAAAAAAATTTAAAGATAGTTTTTTGTGCAAATTTGAATGAAATAAATTTTTGTGACTAATAATAATAATCAACTAAATACTAACAAACACATAAAAATAATGACAATAAAAGGACATTAAGATACGAAGTTTATTCTTCGTCAAATACTTGCTTATAATGTACTATTTCTTTCTTATATTTTTGACAGCATCTAAATTCAAAAGGACAAGTTATCTTTGAAGGATCTGCACAAACCACATAATCCTCTAGACATTTCAATCTAGATCATTCTACAGATTCTTAATATATTTGAACAAATTCCTCTATGTTGATTCCTCTTAGCTGTCAACAGTTTTAGAGCGCAATATGAAAGTCGGATCTTTATATTAGGGAAGAGATCTTCCATCTTCATTAGTATAGTTTGGAAAACATATGCTTCTTGCTCATCAATAATTTTGAATTTTTGCTTATGTCCATAATCAAACGATTTAAACACAATTAATTAATTAACTTAATGCAAATTCTAAGTTTCTTCATCAGTTGTTGGATTGGAGTAGGTAGTTAGTGGCCCCCCGCAGCAATGACCCCCCCGGGGGGGGGTTCTGCTGCAACTTTTTTTTTGCTGCAACTCACATTTTTTGCTGCAACTTTTGATTACGCAATTTTTCAGACTATAGTGAAGGGGTCTCGATGGTCCTGGGATTTTCAATACAAAAAATTTTTTTCTATACAAAAATCCGACTATCAATAAAAAAGCCAAGGATTTATCACACTATAGTGAGGGGGTCTCGATGGTCCTGGGATTTTCTATACAAAAATCCGACTACCACTAAAAAAGCATGGAATTTTCAGACTATAGTGAGGGGGTCTAGATGGTCCTGGGATTTTCAATACAAAAAATTTTTTTCTATACAAAAATTCGACTATCAATAAAAAAGCATGGTAATTTAAGGTCTCAGGATATTTTCAATACAAAAATCTGATTATCACTAAAAAAGCATGGAATTTTCAAAGTAAATTAATGCGGGTCTCCTTGGTCCTGAGAATTTCAATAGAAAAAGGTGGTCTACACTAAAAAAGCGTGGTAAATTTTTAAAAAAAAGTATATAATGGGTCTAAAAATTAAATTACAGTAAATTATGGTTCAAATTTTTGAATTACAGTAAATAATGGTTCTAAAAATTGAATTACAGTAAATTATGGTTTTAAAAATTAAATTACAGTAAATTATGGTTCTTAAAAATTAAATTACAGTAAATAATGGTCCAAATTTTTCAATTACAGTTAATTATGGTTCTAAAAAATTAAATTAAAGTAAATTAAGGTTCAAATTTTTCAATTAAAGTAAATAATGGTCCAAATTTTTCAATTAAAGTAAATAATGGTCCAAATTTTTCAATTACATTAAATTATGGTTCTAAAAAATTAAATTACAGTAAATTATGGTTCTTAAAAATTAAATTACAGTAAATTATGGTCCAAATTTTTGAATTACAGTAAATAATGGTCCAAATTTTTGAATTACAGTAAATAATGGTTCTAAAAATTGAATTACAGTAAATTATGGTTCTAAAAAATTAAATTACAGTAAATTATGGTTCTTAAAAATTAAATTACAGTTAATAATGGTCCAAATTTTTCAATTACAGTAAATTATGGTTCTAAAAATTAAATTAAAGTAAATTAAGGTTCAAATTTTTGAATTAAAGTAAATTATGGTCCAAATTTTTGAATTAAAGTAAATTATGGTTTAAATTTTTAAATTAAAGTAATGAATGGGCTCAAATAACTAAATTAAGGTTCTAAAAAATTAAATTAAAGTTAATTATGGTCCAAATTTTAAAATTAAGTAATCAATGGTCAAAAATTTTAAATTAAAGTTAAATAAGTAAATTAAAGTAATAATTTTTAAATAAGTAATATAATAAGTAAATTAAAGTAAGATTTTAAAATTTATTAACAAAAAGTTGAAATAATAGAAGGTGTTTGAGAATTGAAATTTTTTAATGAAAATTTTTATGAAATAATTTTTTAAGTAATTTTTAATAGAAATTTTTATGGAATAATTTTTTAAGTTAATTTTTAATGGAAATTTTTATGAAATATTTTTCAATGATAATTTTAGATGGAAATTTTTAAGATAATTTTTAATGAAAATTTCTATGAAATATTTTTCAAAGACAAATTTTAATAATAATTCAACAACAAACCAACAACTTAGTACCAACAACCAGTAACTTATGAACATGTATTAACAATCAGATACCTACAACTAGTTACTAACAACCTGCTACCAAGTACTTACAATCAGTTACCTGCTACCAAATACTTTCAACATGATACCACGTACTAAATAACTCTCAAACAACCAGATACTTACAACCAATTACCAGATACCAAGTACCTACAACTAGTTACTAACAACTAGTTACCTGATACTAAGTACCTACAACCATCTAACAAGTACTAACAACCAAAAACAAGCAACCAACTAGGTACCAAGTACTAACAACCGACAACAACCAGCTAACAACTAACTACCACCTACCAAGTACCTACAACCACATACTAACAACTAGTTACCAGATACCAACTACTCACAGCCGTCAACAACCAGGTACTAAGCATTATTAACCAACTACTAAGTACCAACAACAACTAACTACCAACTACTAAGTACCTACAACCACCTACCTATTAACTAGCTACAACCACCTACCAACTAGCTACCACCTACCCATTAACTAGTTACAACCAGCTAACTAGGTACTAGATACCAAGTACTAACAACCAGTTACCTGCTACTAAGTACCAACAACCACCTACCAAGTACATACAACCAACATCAACCAGGTACTAAGCATTAATTACCAACTACTAAGTACCTACCAAGTACCTACAACCACCTACCCATTAACTAGTTACTAAGTACTATCAACCAACTAGGTACTAGATACCAAGTACTAACAACCAACAACAACCAGGTACTAATCATTAATTACCAATTACTAAGTACCTACAACCATCTACCAAGTACATACAACCAAGTACTAAGCATTATTAACCAACTACTAAGTACCTACAACCGACTAGCTACCACCTACCAAGTACCACCAACAACGAGATACCTACAACTAGATACTAACAACTAGTTACCAGATACCTACTACTCACAGCCGTCAACAACCAGGTACTAAGCATCATCAACCAAGTAATAACAACTAGATACCTAGTACTTACAACCAGATGACCACATGAAATTATTGGTTAAATAAGTAAATTAATGTCTAATTTTAAAATTAAGTAATCAATGGTCTAAAATATTAAAGTTAAAGTCAATTTAAGATGAAAGTTTTCTGGGATTTTCAATGTTAATTTTAGATGCAAATCTTCGTCAATTAATCAATGACCACATGAAATTATTAGTTAAATATGAAAATAAGGGTTATAATTAGTTGTTTAGGAAATTATGGTGTAAAATTAAGAAATAAAGAATAATTAGGTAAATTAAGGATAAATTAAGAAAAATTAAGGTTCAAAATTTAAAATTAAGTAACCAATGGTTCAAATTTTAAATTAAAGCTAAATAAGTAAATTAAAGTAAGATTTTTAAATTTATTATCAAAAGATTGAATAACTACCAACTTTTTTTGAGAAATGTAATTTTTAATGAAAATTTAAATGGAAATTTTTTTTAAGTTAATTTTAAATGTAAAATTTTTTAAGTTAATTTTAATGAAATAATTTTTTAAGGTAATTTTTAATGGAAATTTTAATGGAATAATAATAATAATAATAATAATAATAATAATAATAATAATAATAATAATAATAATAATTCAACAGTTCCCAACAATCGGTTACTAAATATTTTTAACTAGATGCTAACAAATACTTTGAACATGATACCACGTACTAACTAACTCTCAAACAACCAGATACCTACAACTAGTTACTAACAACCAACTAAGTATTCTTTATTGTATTTTATGAAATGTTTTTAAATTAATTTTTATCTGTCTTCAAAAATATGTTTAATTACAATCAATAGAAAACCTTTTCAAAATGTCTAAATTTAACAAACATGTTGATTTTCATCAAAAAACCACAACTCAATCACTTTAAAACACCACGTGAAATTTAAAATAATTTAAATTACAATGAAATACTAATGAATTCTAATTTACAAAAACATCTTCTTTTAAATGATAACTACTGACTTATTATTGCAAAGTAAAAATCACATTCAATAAATACTTACTGTTGATCAGTTTTATTATATATACTCTGAGTTTATCCGACAGGATGTTTTGACCCCCTAAGGGTACTGGTCGTAAGGGTACTGGCCGTAAGGGTACTGGTCGTAAGGGTACTGGTCGTAAGGGTACTAGTCGTAAAGGTACTGGTCGTAAGGCTATTGGTAACACTCAACCACCACCTACTCATTAATTAACTACCATGTACTAACAACCAGTTACCTGATACCAAGTACATACAACCAACATCAACCTGTTACTAAGCATTATCAACCTACAACTATATAACAACAATCAGTAAACAACACTCTACCAACTATTAAATACAAGATACCAACAACTAGATACCAACAATCAACTAACCACACATAAAAATAATAGCAATTAAATACAAAATATTCTTCATCACATACACTATCTTCTTATCAAAATCTAAAAAGTCAATCAGATACCAACTACCAACTACCAAGTACTAACAACCAACTACCTACAACCAACAACTATGTACTAACAAATTGATCTTTAAAAGAAAAATACTCATCACTTGAAAAATTAGATGGAAAATTAATTGAACTCAAGACATCAATAACTTGGTAAAAATTGATTAAATAATTGCAAAAATTTAAATTTACTCAAAATAAATATCATAAAAATTTAATTAATAGACAAGAAAGAATTCTATTCATTAATCATCCAGTAAATAAAAAAATACTGATCATTCAAGTTGAATCGACTAAGATAATAAATTAATAAGATAAGATTTAGTAGATAATTGATTTAGATTGAATAAATTAATTGAAATAAAATTAATTTTAATTATTTTTTTTTAAAAATAATACATGTACTCAAATTGATTGACTGAATGCTCAAAATATTCAAAAATCAGTATAAATTCATTAAAATTATCAATGTCATCAATCTACAATAAAAATAATTATCATTAAATTCCAAAAGAGACTAGAAAACTAACAAACCAGAAAATTCATTCAAATGACAATAATTGGTATATTCAAGCGAATTCTCTAATAAAATCATCTAAAAAGAATCATTTCGCCTGAAATATCTCTATTTTTAAAGATTAGTATCTTATCGATAAGTACTTGTTAAATATCATATATTCACCTCAAACTAACAAGATTCCTTAAAATCCCTTAAATGACTATATTTCTACCCTTAATCAATATTATTACAAATAATTCAATAAAATCATCTAAAAAGCATCAAATTTCCCAAAAATAACTCTATCTTTAAAGATTAGTATTTTATCGATAAATATCCTTAAAAGGTTATATATTTACCCCAGACTAATAAGATTCCTTAAAATCCCCTTTAAATGACTATAATTCTTACTTTAATTCGTATTATCACAAATATTTCCCTATAAAACAGGTAAAATCATTAACTCTAAATAATTTATAAAATCTAATGATAAAACCGGTTATAATTAAATTTTTGTTAATCACTGTACTCGAAATTTAAAATAAATATTGCTTGAAATTTGACTGTACAATATAACTGAGTAGTTGCATAGAAAGATTAAATTTATCCATATTTCTTCAAATGATCATTTTTACCGATATCCAACCGATTTAATTACTAATTAAAATCACCCGATAGATTTCTCCCAATAAAGATCAATTTTCTTTAGTCGACGTTTTAAATCAATATTTCCAACTTTTGTCGTTGTCCGTCTAAATAAAGATAAAAAATAATTTAAAGTTGATATCAATCCCAATTATCTGTAAAGTTTTCATTGTCAAAACCAAGTAAATAGATCATTATCCCTACTTAATAAAACATTGTTCTAAAACATAAATCTAAATTAATTTACTGTGCATTAATCACAACCTAATAAAAAAATATAATTATTATTGATTCATAACTAATGTATTGCAATTTCCCTTAAAACATTGATATTTTACCAACATCACCATTAAAAAAATCATATATTCCCATCTTAACCCATCCTTCATTAAATTTAACCGACTATATCTCCTTTACAATGATATATTCCTACCTTATCCGATCTCTCATTAAATTTAACCAACTATATCCCCTCAAAAGATCATATTTTCCCATCTTAACCGATTTCTCATTAAATCTAACCGACAATATCCCATCTTAACCGATCTCTCACCAAATATTTCTACCCTTTTAAACATCTAACCAAATATATCCTTCAATTCTACCCACTTGAATCATCCTTTAATTCAATTCAGTCTTAAAATCCTTAGAGAGAATTCTTCAAAAAATATGACTTTTAATTAACTGTTAAAGACACCAGGCATTCTTCCATTGAAATAATTTAGAAGCTAAATAATAAGAGCCCACTAACCAATCAAAATCATGGAAGGGCAGGGGAAAAATATATTACGTTGCGGTATTTTAAAATTAAAATTTATTTTAAAAACACATTTTGACGCTAAAGTCGACTTATGTAACAGACATAATAAACTCATTATTTTCTACAAATATTTACCATCAAATACTGGAGATGATATATATTGTTTGATTATAATTCTTCATCGATTCAGCCAATCATTTTCAAGCAATAACAGCAAACTAAATTTCTGTATATCCTACAATCATTTTCAAGTAAATTTAAAGTCATTGATAAAGTTAACTGGTTTCTTAGCTTATGTTTTTTAAAGTGCATCAATGTGTAAATATTCTTAGAAAATTATTGAAAAATTATTTATTCAAATGCATTACAAAGTCATCAAAAATCACTTAATTATTAACCTAATTGTCAATGAAATTAATTTTTATTTAAAAAATATTCAATAAAATACAACTAATTATCAAGAAATTAATTAAATTTATCAATTAAATTTATCAGTCAACATGAAATTCTTAGAAAATTATTCAATATCCTCATAAAAATTTATCCACTTGATTATTGTAAAAACTCTAATTATTAACATTGAAAATAAATTTTATTTAAAATTAAAAAACCAATCAATAAAATTTACCTTAGAATTAGCATTAAATTACAGAAATTCACAAAAATAATGGAAATTCACAAAAATGATAAAAATTCACAAAAATAATAGAAATTCATGAAAATGATAGATATCCACGAAAAATTACGGAAATTCATGAAAATATTAGAAATTCACAAAAAATGATGGAAATTCATGAAAATGTTAGAAATTTACTTGAATAAAACCATCAACTCTAAAAATTATCAATGCCTTAAACAACAAATTTGTCTAAATAATCATTCAAATAAAAACATTAAATACCTTTACGACTAATACACTTACGACATGTTGAATGTGAGTAGTACCCTTGTGAGCAATACCCATAGGGGGACAGAATATTTTTTCGGATAAACTCAGAGTATATATTAATTAACTCATTCAAATTTATCATTGAATCAGTAAAATTATCATAAATTTCGATAAAAATTCTAATGTGGTAAGCAATGAAAAGAGAAATATTCTTTAAACTTAGATAAAACTAACAATGAAGGTGGTAAGAATCATTAAAGTGAGAAAATTATTCATTACTCGATGATAAATTCAAATGGATGAAAATAATTGGTAGAATAATTTATTAATGGGCATAGATAAGAAAAAAGGTTGATAAGAATGGAAATATATTAATTGAATTTATTTAAAATTATTTCATAAAATTCATAAAAAAAACTTTTAAAAGAAATATTTGTGGAGATGTTTTAGGTGAAAATTAATCAAAATCGGCGGAATATAATTGATTAAATATCGAGGATGGGGGTTATAATTAATGGAAAATCAATGGGATACAAATGATTAAATAGTGGAAAATCCGGGAATATAAGTGATTAATTAATGGAATATTGAGAATCGGAGGAATATCAATGAGAAGGATATATAATTTAAACTAGTTTATTACATAACAAGCCGCGACTAGTTTATTACATAACAAGCTGTGAATGGTATTTTACCAACATTTTTAAAGTATGTAATTTAATTTTAATTTTATTTTTAAATTGTACATATTTTGAATATCATTCTATTGTTTAATTCCGATAATAAGTATAAAAAGTCTATAATGATTAATAAATTAATATCTTGTTAACATTTATTTAAAAACTTTACTTAAAATTTAGTGAAGTATTTAATTTTGATTGTACTTTATAAGACATATATTTGAGTATTAACTTATTTTGATTGAAGTATCACATTCAATATTATGATTTTTTTTTCTAAATTGAAATATTTTAGTGTAAAATAGTTAATTTGATAATAAATAGAATACAATATTAAAGGACTTTTTGAAAAAAAAGTTACTTTCTACTGCCTAATCAATAAGTTTAAAAAGTTTAGAACTGTTAATAAATCAATTTCTTATTCGCATTTACATATAAATTTTTTATTTTTAAATTAAAGTATTAAATTGATGATTTAATTTTAATTGTATTTGAATGATACATTTAATTTACTTTGATTGAAAGGAGTAATATAATTCATATTATGATATTTGTTTTCGAAATATTTAGTGTAGAATAGTAAATTTAATAATATATAGCTATTATTACAAGTACTTATACAAAAAAACACTTTTTATTTCTAATGTTTTATTCCATCAATAAGTTTAAAAGTATGTAACTGGTAATAGATTAATTTCTTATTTACATTATTCGAGAATTTGAAAAACTTATAAAATTTATATTTTTAAAATTTAATTTTGATTGTATTTTCTAAGACTTATATTTGAATATTTAACTTATTTTGAATGAAAAGGGTAATATATATATATTATTATCTTTTATGATAATTGTCTTTGAAATACATAATGCAAATTAAAACATTTTAGTAATAATTTGCTATTATTTTAGAATTTATTTTAGTCAAAAATTAAAAAAAAGATCTAATCAATAATTCTCAATAAATTATAATTCACGGCTTGTTATGTAATAAACTAGTCGCGGCTTGTTATGTAATAAACTAGTTTAAATTATATATCCTTCTCATTGATATTCCTCCGATTCTCAATATTCCATTAATTAATCACTTATATTCCCGGATTTTCCATTATTTAATCATTTGTATCCCATTGATTTTCCATTAATTATAACCCCTATCCTCGATATTTAATCAATTATATTCCGCCGATTTTGATTAATTTTCACCTAAAACATCTCCACAAATATTTCTTTTAAAAGTTTTTTTTATGAATTTTATGAAATAATTTTAAATAAATTCAATTAATATATTTCCATTCTTATCAACCTTTTTTCTTATCTATGCCCATTAATAAATTATTCTACCAATTATTTTCATCCATTTGAATTTATCATCGAGTAATGAATAATTTTCTCACTTTAATGATTCTTACCACCTTCATTGTTAGTTTTATCTAAGTTTAAAGAATATTTCTCTTTTCATTGCTTACCACATTAGAATTTTTATCGAAATTTATGATAATTTTACTGATTCAATGATAAATTTGAATGAGTTAATTAATATATACTCTGAGTTTATCCGAAAAAATATTCTGTCCCCCTATAGGTATTGCTCACAAGGGTACTACTCACATTCAACATGTCGTAAGTGTATTAGTCGTAAAGGTATTTAATGCTTTTATTTGAATGATTATTTAGACAAATTTGTTGTTTAAGGCATTGATAATTTTTAGAGTTGATGGTTTTATTCAAGTAAATTTCTATCATTTTTATGAATTTCCATCATTTTTTTGTGAATTTCTAATATTTTCATGAATTTCCGTAATTTTTCGTGGATATCTATCATTTTCATGAATTTCTATTATTTTTGTGAATTTTTATCATTTTTGTGAATTTCCATTATTTTTGTGAATTTCTGTAATTTAATGCTAATTCTAAGGTAAATTTTATTGATTGGTTTTTTAATTTTAAATAAAATTTATTTTCAATGTTAATAATTAGAGTTTTTACAATAATCAAGTGGATAAATTTTTATGAGGATATTGAATAATTTTCTAAGAATTTCATGTTGACTGATAAATTTAATTGATAAATTTAATTAATTTCTTGATAATTAGTTGTATTTTATTGAATATTTTTTAAATAAAAATTAATTTCATTGACAATTAGGTTAATAATTAAGTGATTTTTGATGACTTTGTAATGCATTTGAATAAATAATTTTTCAATAATTTTCTAAGAATATTTACACATTGATGCACTTTAAAAAACATAAGCTAAGAAACCAGTTAACTTTATCAATGACTTTAAATTTACTTGAAAATGATTGTAGGATATACAGAAATTTAGTTTGCTGTTATTGCTTGAAAATGATTGGCTGAATCGATGAAGAATTATAATCAAACAATATATATCATCTCCAGTATTTGATGGTAAATATTTGTAGAAAATAATGAGTTTATTATGTCTGTTACATAAGTCGACTTTAGCGTCAAAATGTGTTTTTAAAATAAATTTTAATTTTAAAATACCGCAACGTAATATATTTTTCCCCTGCCCTTCCATGATTTTGATTGGTTAGTGGGCTCCTATTATTTAGCTTCTAAATTATTTCAATGGAAGAATGCCTGGTGTCTTTAACAGTTAATTAAAAGTCATATTTTTTGAAGAATTCTCTCTAAGGATTTTAAGACTGAATTGAATTAAAGGATGATTCAAGTGGGTAGAATTGAAGGATATATTTGGTTAGATGTTTAAAAGGGTAGAAATATTTGGTGAGAGATCGGTTAAGATGGGATATTGTCGGTTAGATTTAATGAGAAATCGGTTAAGATGGGAAAATATGATCTTTTGAGGGGATATAGTTGGTTAAATTTAATGAGAGATCGGATAAGGTAGGAATATATCATTGTAAAGGAGATATAGTCGGTTAAATTTAATGAAGGATGGGTTAAGATGGGAATATATGATTTTTTTAATGGTGATGTTGGTAAAATATCAATGTTTTAAGGGAAATTGCAATACATTAGTTATGAATCAATAATAATTATATTTTTTTATTAGGTTGTGATTAATGCACAGTAAATTAATTTAGATTTATGTTTTAGAACAATGTTTTATTAAGTAGGGATAATGATCTATTTACTTGGTTTTGACAATGAAAACTTTACAGATAATTGGGATTGATATCAACTTTAAATTATTTTTTATCTTTATTTAGACGGACAACGACAAAAGTTGGAAATATTGATTTAAAACGTCGACTAAAGAAAATTGATCTTTATTGGGAGAAATCTATCGGGTGATTTTAATTAGTAATTAAATCGGTTGGATATCGGTAAAAATGATCATTTGAAAAAATATGGATAAATTTAATCTTTCTATGCAACTACTCAGTTATATTGTACAGTCAAATTTCAAGCAATATTTATTTTAAATTTCGAGTACAGTGATTAACAAAAATTTAATTATAACCGGTTTTATCATTAGATTTTATAAATTATTTAGAGTTAATGATTTTACCTGTTTTATAGGGAAATATTTGTGATAATACGAATTAAAGTAAGAATTATAGTCATTTAAAGGGGATTTTAAGGAATCTTATTAGTCTGGGGTAAATATATAACCTTTTAAGGATATTTATCGATAAAATACTAATCTTTAAAGATAGAGCTATTTTTGGGAAATTTGATGCTTTTTAGATGATTTTATTGAATTATTTGTAATAATATTGATTAAGGGTAGAAATATAGTCATTTAAGGGATTTTAAGGAATCTTGTTAGTTTGAGGTGAATATATGATATTTAACAAGTACTTATCGATAAGATACTAATCTTTAAAAATAGAGATATTTCAGGCGAAATGATTCTTTTTAGATGATTTTATTAGAGAATTCGCTTGAATATACCAATTATTGTCATTTGAATGAATTTTCTGGTTTGTTAGTTTTCTAGTCTCTTTTGGAATTTAATGATAATTATTTTTATTGTAGATTGATGACATTGATAATTTTAATGAATTTATACTGATTTTTGAATATTTTGAGCATTCAGTCAATCAATTTGAGTACATGTATTATTTTAAAAAAAAATAATTAAAATTAATTTTATTTCAATTAATTTATTCAATCTAAATCAATTATCTACTAAATCTTATCTTATTAATTTATTATCTTAGTCGATTCAACTTGAATGATCAGTATTTTTTTATTTACTGGATGATTAATGAATAGAATTCTTTCTTGTCTATTAATTAAATTTTTATGATATTTATTTTGAGTAAATTTAAATTTTTGCAATTATTTAATCAATTTTTACCAAGTTATTGATGTCTTGAGTTCAATTAATTTTCCATCTAATTTTTCAAGTGATGAGTATTTTTCTTTTAAAGATCAATTTGTTAGTACATAGTTGTTGGTTAGGTAGTTGGTTGTTAGTACTTGGTAGTTGGTAGTTGGTATCTGATTGACTTTTTAGATTTTGATAAGAAGATAGTGTATGTGATGAAGAATATTTTGTATTTAATTGCTATTATTTTTATGTGTGGTTAGTTGATTGTTGGTATCTAGTTGTTGGTATCTTGTATTTAATAGTTGGTAGAGTGTTGTTTACTGATTGTTGTTATATAGTTGTAGGTTGATAATGCTTAGTAACAGGTTGATGTTGGTTGTATGTACTTGGTATCAGGTAACTGGTTGTTAGTACATGGTAGTTAATTAATGAGTAGGTGGTGGTTGAGTGTTTACCAATAGCCTTACGACCAGTACCTTTACGACTAATACCCTTACGACCAGTACCCTTACGACCAGTACCCTTAGGGGGTCAAAACATCCTGTCGGATAAACTCAGAGTATATATAATAAAACTGATCAACAATAAGTATTATTGAATGTGATTTTTACTTTGCAATAATAAGTCAGTAGTTATCATTTAAAAGAAGATGTTTTTGTAAATTAGAATCCATTAGTATTTCATTGTAATTT